>JBCAUI010530419.1:0-11349 GCA_038406195.1 Haplosyllis anthogorgicola | reverse complement strand
GTGCTGCCTCTGGTGGAACTCTGCCTGCAGTCTACGCACTCTAGCGGATGCTCTAATCAAAGTCTGTCCGTTGACAGTCGTCAATAGTTTTAATATAAAGAAGTTTTAAGGAATTCCACGCTGTGCTGTGGAGGCGAATAATTTCAATTCCACTGTTCCTAAGCTGATTGGATTTTCCTCTCGGTACAGGACGAAAGGGCGGTCATTTTCCTCGAAAACAGGGCCAGACGGTGTAGCCTCTTTCGCCTGCCTAAACATGCTTTGTTACCATGTGAGCCAACATCCATAAGCCTATCACACAAAATCGTGTAGATTGTCCTGAAATGTTTTTATTTAAATGCAGCCTTTTAACAATAGGTACAATGTGACAATTGTCAGAGACAAAGGTAATTGTGAACATTTAACAGTATTTCGGTAATGTTATTTGTACAATAATTTGATTAGAAGCTGGCGATGTCCACAGTAGCTCCCTGTTCTGTAAATATACCACACATCTACATGCACCTTCAGGTTTTATTATGTCAGATCAACTCGTTAAAAAGCAGAGACATTTGTAATATTAATGTAAAGATGTTACTTTTATTTGTTTAGTTAAGCTCGCATTTCATAAAGTTGACTGTTTTACGTCTTAAAAGTGCGCAGACTACGTCACTTCCTGGTATTTGTTCGATGTCTACTTGTGTGTAAATAGATGTATAAAATATTTTATTCAATTGCTAAAAAAAACTAATTATTAGGCTACAATTGATGTTTGGGTGAACACATTTTAATTACTAGTTTTTGATAAAAGTCTGAAGATAGTCTCCAAAGTGGCAGGACAATTTATTTCTGAAAGCACGCTAAAGGTTGGCGATTATAACTCGCAGATAGTCCCGAAGACCAACACATTAACCGCGTCCAATACATGGAGAGATTGCCACTCCGTCTCAAATAATGTTCAGTTCAGAGAACCAAACAGCAATGAAGTTGTGCTTTTCTTGGTTTTATCCGCTTCATTGTGACTGTGTAAAGAGACATTACACCTGCCTCAGAGATCAGGATCGCCAAAACACATTTGAGCATGTTGAGCTTGCGTTTTCTTTTCTGAGACACTGGTCTGCTCTGTCTAATTCGCCTCATCTGACTAATTCAACAATACGACCAATTGCGTTTTTACTTGTACTGATCGTACAATTTGTGGAAAGAATTATATAATCTGATAATTTAAAAAAAATTCAAACCATAATTTTTCCTAGCTGAAAAGACAGCTATGGGATCCTAAAGAAAAATTAATAATTAAAATAGCACCACTTAACAGTATTAATTTATTTTGCACCACTTAGAATGTTAGACACTTTCAAGGGCACTGTCACTTTTCTGCTCAGGCCACTGTTTAATACAGTATCATTCCGTTTTCACGTGGAAGAGCCACTTCCTCCCAGATCAACTCCCTGAGGAGCATGCAGGTTTGCCCCCTCCTGTGAGACAAATCCACTTTTGTGTGCAACCTTCAGTGCAGCACACGTCGCACATTCACTCTGGGTAGATAGAAGTTTGGTGGTGGGGCATGTTCTGATGGTCCAAACATGTTCTTTCATGTACACCAGTCACATGACAGTACACACCCCAGCCTTTTTATGACTTGGGGATCATCTTGTATGCTCATACAACATAAGTCTAAGCAAACCACGGTCGGTGTTGATCACAACCACCATAGTGTGTTTCAAATGGCCACCAATTCAAGTACTAAGTATAGGAGTTTTTTCACCATTCCATAATCTGACAGGTGTAACGAAGGTGTAATTCATCTCCTGTTGAAAAGGTTATTTCTTTTACATAAAATAGTTGGATGTTTTCTGAAAAGCTTAAAACATGAATTATGTTTAATAATTTTAGTAAGGCAGGAGTAGGAGTAAAGATCTTGTCTGTGACTGTGATAAACACATTGTCATATGTTTGACAACACGAATAAAAGTTCATGTCCCACTCTTCCGCCTAATGTCAAAGCTATATATCACACACGCGGGTCAAATTGTCATCTTCTTCTTTGTAATCTTGTCGAGAAAAATAATAAGGAGTCAAAAGAGAACAGTTGTCATTTTAAGAAGTTCTCTTGTTTCTTAAAATAAAGTGCTATCGACCCTTAATTACAATTTAGACATTTTAGGTCCTAAAATGGATACAAATTTGGGAATACATGTCTGAGAACTAAAAGCAACTACATATTATGCCATTGACGGAAAATGAAGCGCCAAATCAATATTTTGGAAAACTTTGTTTTAATTCCATTGGTACCCTCTGTTTCGGATCTATGTCGACTCAAGGAAAGGTTGGATCTGTTCCTAGAGTCACATAAAAATTGGTATAAAATTTGAACGTTGTGATTTCCACAAAAGATTGCCGAGTAACTGAATACAATTTGTCACGGCTGATTACCATTCTATTCAGCAAAACTGTGAAGCACATTTTTAGAAGGTGCGCCTTTAGTATACTCTGCTCATGAAAATTTATAATTACAGTACAGAACAAATCTTTAGCACTCATGAATTACATTTTTTGCTTGTTAGCAAAGTACGAACAATACATTCGATACTTTTACCTTTATGTAACTTGTTCTTAGAAAAGATAAAAGTTAAAGCATTCACCTTTGATGTTAATTCATAACAAACGTTTTGTTACATAAGCTTTACACAGCTTCAAAGCATGGCCAGCTGATGTGACGACAAAAGGGTGGTTGTAAGACAACATATCTTCTGCACACACGCATCACAACATGTTACGGCAATAGCTGAATATTTTCTATTTTAATTTGCTTCTTGTAAATGTAATTTAGGAGTTCAAACATCAAAACTGTTTCGTATTGAATTGCATGCAACCAATACATACACATCACGTCTCGAAGATGAAAGGTCTTGATATCGAATGTAAAGTTTTTTGCCCTTTCTCTATCAAAACAACAATTATCAACATTTTCCCTTCATTCTTGTATTCTACTCAATCTCCGTTCAGTTCTTAAATGTGACTTTTTTAAATCACTACTGGCTAGAAATTTGTGCCATACAAATTTCATAAAGAAATTCACTTTAATCTAGCTCTAGGTGCTGGGAGAAATGGTTATCTCTGCATACAGTCTAATGTATCCTGTATTCATCTTACAAGTTATGTAATTGTATCATGTAAGTTTCCTGCCCTGGAAGAATCTTAGAAGAAAAATACCACGCACTTGACCATGCTCTGGCTGTCTCATATCTATCACATCTATAATTCTCTGATGGATTATGTTACAAATTGCCGCAGTATCACCTGTTCTAATCGTGCAGCCTCCAGACCGTCTTTTCGTTTCCGTCGCACACGAGCTTCCGCAAGTCCCTCTGCGCCGAGCAGCCCAATTCACCCCCCCTCTCCCCGACAAAAATGGAGAAAAAAAATTAACAAGGAACAATAGTTTAAATATTTTATCGTTTGTGCGCCAGTGTACATTTTCAATATGTTTGCATATTCAAAAATATCTAAGTGTGAAGGTCTTAGTACTAAAATAGTTATCTATACAGATCCGTCAGCCCTTATCCGTGGGTGAAAAGAACATAAAAGAGGAGGAAAACACACACAGGCTGCACATCATTTTACAATAATTCTTGAGATCTTGAGATTTCTTGTTTAGTACAGAAACTATTGTGCTTAAAAGTTTAGATGAATATAATGAATTCACAGTCATTAATAAACGAGTAAATAGCACATTTAAAACGGCACTAGTTACCTGACTTGCAGTCAGAAATAGAGGTTTATTGTTGCATGATGTAGTGTCAGGTGAAAGTATCTTCAGCAAAAGACTAAAATGAAAGACTTTTTGTCTTTTTGTCAGTTATCAAGTTTCTCATAGTCGTACATGTAAACTAGGATAGATTCGCCTTTGTTTTCCTTAATTTGCGTAATTTTTTTAAAATTCAGGACAGAAATTTATGTTTTAAGTTTGTAGCGTATGATGAGTACGAGGCCACTTATCCAGTCAATATCGGATCACATGTAATCTTAACGTCTTTTCCGGTAACGCGGCCCTGATGCAATATGAAGACCATTTTACATAGGTTTAAATTTCACCATTTTCTTGTTATCTCGGAGGGGTATATTCAATTGCAATTTAATAGAATGTAATTGAGGATGAAATAAATTGACAAAGACATCAAAACACTGGAAAAATGACGATAGGCCTTTTTTATTTTAGTTGTCTATTCTAACAATATTTATATTTCACGGATTTACTTGGAACTTTTCACCAGGTAGGAGCGGACTGTATGTTATCCAATTATACTTCAAACTCCTATTTCTGTTTCATTTTATAATACATTTGAGTGAAAACAGTTCCTTATCACTTTGGAAACGTTCTGAACAAAAGAGTGAACCAGATCATTCAACTCTGTGCTTTTTGGTCTGCTTTTCTTCCAAAACTAATAAAAATTTTACTCCCTCTACTAAGCAAAAGTAGTATATTGTCGTTATTTTTAGTATTGGAATACTGTTGATTTAAGACGGTTTTAAAACATGTAATGTCGTACAAAAAATCGGGTAAATACATTGTATTTTGTCTTCGCGAGACATTGCAAACATTTCAAATCCTGTATCTGGAAATTGCTGCCCGTAATCTTATATATACATTCCAATTTACGTATAACTTGTACACCTATCACATGTTTCTGACAGGTG
Source organism: Haplosyllis anthogorgicola (assembly GCA_038406195.1). Lineage (NCBI taxonomy): Eukaryota > Metazoa > Annelida > Polychaeta > Phyllodocida > Syllidae > Haplosyllis > Haplosyllis anthogorgicola. The sequence goes on along the minus strand of JBCAUI010530419.1, from coordinate 6,669 downwards.
TGGGAATCGAACCTTATGCTGCGCAATTCAAATAACAATAACCACCTTTTAACATGAGCTGATACAAATTGAAACTGATTCTCCACTTTTCCGGCAATTTTACAAATTGTGTTACATCAACCTTAACAAATGGGCTTTTAAAGACTCCTCCGATAAATTTAATTGTAGATTGTGGGAGGACTTGTTCAATCTATTTTCACGACATTATAAGAAATAAGGCAAGCTGAGGGAAATGGTGCTGAAAACATAGTAGGATCCAATGCTCTTCTACTTCCACGAGGCCGAATATTCTTGTTTCCGAAATTAAACAGTACACGGAATTTGTATCAGTTTGGGAACAATCGCGCATCAAAAGCACAGCATGCAATTCTTATGTCCTCTCTTTTGTCCTAGACGTTTCGAAACTGATACAAATTCCGTGAACTGCAGAGGGTGAAATTCCTATCAGTTGTGGAACTATAGAAATTGAATAACACAGCATGGAATTCTTTTTGTTGCTCTTTTCTTCTGTGCGTCTCCAAATTGCTAGGAATTTCACGAGCTGATACTCTTCTTTTTTTCATATTAGTTAAAACTATCGGGATAAAAGTTAAATAAAACCTTTCATCTTACAATCTATGTGATGTAATTTGTTATTTTGGATACAATACAGAGTCATGCCCCGCGACAAAGACACTGCGTGGAATGCTATTGTTCGCAAATTGAACAAATTTCATGGATGACTAGTCTGAACAATTTCATTATGTGAAATGTTGATCTCTGAATTTATCATTACACGGAATTCGTATCAGAAGTTTAACAATAGCACATCAAATGCACAGCGTGAAATTCTTTCCTTCTCTCCTTTGTTCTCTTCGTATCCAAAATGATACGATTTTTGTGTAATGATCTACATCTTTCATTTCTTCATCTCTGTTTCTAAATATCCAAATGTTTCAAATCCCAACCCACACATTTCATATAATAAAATTACTTTTCATTGAAAACTTCTTTTAACGCCATGAACTGTCAGTCAAAGCAAGAAGACTGGATTAAATTAATTGTTAAAAATCAATTCATAACATATGCGTAAGTATTTTTGTGTAAGAACAATATACATATGCTTTCATCAGGTTTGCAAAGTATTACATTTTCCTCAAATTGTGTAATTTGTTTTGGTAGCATTGTTTTTTACAGCGTAATATCATCTATTCAGTAGACCAGTAAAATTTAAACTTTTATTTCACGTTTAATTTCGAGCAAAATGGGCAATAATGAAAACCACAATTAATGGCTGGGAATATTTTTCATTTAATTACATTATTTCTTCAGTGAACTCTTTATTTTAGACGACTCAAAAACATGCAGCAAGACGGCAGATTCTACTGCATTGTTGATATTCTGATGTAATATATCCACGAATAGAAGAAGGCAGGTTATACCCCATTCACTTTTCTTCCTCTGTTTCACATCTTTCCCAGGTGTCTGTGATTTTGCTTTGCTGTGTTTTATTATCTTATTAACAATGACAAAATGTCAGGTCTCATTCATGTTCTTTACATAGGTAACGATAAATCTAATCTTCGGTCATCGTCCTCTTCTTGTTTTGCTCACCACGTTATGTCACATGAGTAAAAACAACAATATATTACATCACACCTCTCTTCTGGCAAACAGTTGTTAAACAGGGCAATTGTCGTCCTGTCGTCCTGTTTTGTTATTTTGATTACATGTAATCGTAACGTTAATGGCACAATAAATTAATGACACGGGTACAGAAACCAAGATCATGTTTGTCAGGAATTAGAAACGTATTTAACCCTTTCGATACCCTGCATAGGCCTAAAACGGCAGCAATGTTTAGCACCCTTGAACAAAGATAGTAAATTGATATTTAGTACTTTTTTATTTTATTAAATAAACACATAGTTGCATTCTTTCATTTTTGACGAATACGACCATTAGAATATGAGTAGAAAAAATGGTATTTGTGGAGATATGGATTTCCACTTACCCACTTGGACTTTTGTTTCACAATATCAAAAACAACGTGGAAGTCCATGTAACTGGATCCAGCTGGTCTTTTACAAGTTTACCCCTTGTTGATGTCAGAAAGGATTTTCATTCTCCATACCCTGGTTGTGTTATTGTACATAACCTGTCCTTTGAAAACGTTGCTCATGCCTATGCATGGTTTTGCCACCGCAAATGATAAAACTACTCCCTTGTGCAGCAGGGATCAAAACTTTTACCCAGACATATATGTGTCTTGTTCTGTGCCTGTGTGGGAATAACTAACATCCATCATGTTTCAGCATTCGTGTATGAAACCCGTGTTTTATAAGATGACAGGCATTCATGAAGTTAATCGATTGCAAGTGGAAATGTCATACATTGTCATCAATGTCACTGATATAGTTTTATAGGTTGAGCATCACTGGGATACAGACATAAGGTTGTTTATCTATATCCCTGGAGTCTACAGATGTTTTTTATTGTTTCAGAAAAGACTAGTTGTACCTTATTCTATATATCATAATAACACGAATCTCCTGGAAGGATAAAGTGCAGTAGCGGGTCCGGGAGTTTCCGTTTTGGAAGGGGAACGCACACTTCGCTGAGGACGCAACCCTGTTTTTGTCTGAGAAAGGTTGGAAACAGCATGAAAATAAAGAAACCTCTATTGGTGGAAAAGGCAGGTGTCACACCAGATGTGACCCTCAGGATCACCGCACGCAAGCAAGTAAGAGTGCAGGCAAGAGATCCACCCTGGATTTAAAACCCATTGGGACGGTCACATGAAGTCCAAAACAGGGGTAATAAGTGGCCCCACAAATGGACCCTGGTCCAACAAAAAACTTTTAAAAAAGTCGGGACGTTCTATTACACTTTATTATTTTGATTTTAATTTGCGGTTCAAAGAATTAACATGGGAAAATACTACTTCTGATCTGTAATGCAGGTTCAGTCTTTAACCGATTATTGTAACTTTGGCATCTATTATATGTTATTGAAATCAAATCCAGATCTGAGCAACATTTCAAACCATATTTCTGTGGTTATCCGGGAAATTAAGCATTCTAATCATGTCATGTGCGACTGATAACATCAAGTCTCCACTGATATGTTAACATATATGCTTCATTAGAAAACAACCCTCATACAACTCCATTTAGACATTTATCAGATGCAGTTATGACATGTTCAGCCTACGTCAAATCAAAAATGTCCCAATTGTATATACTTTGTTTGCGGTAGTTTGTATAGGTTATTAATCGATAAGACCGACGATGCACCCGGCCAACACAATTGGCTAAAATATCAATAATCGCATGCGATTACAATAAAAACAATTATTAATAAAACATGACTAGTTATCCTACAGATATGAAAACTATTATACTATGATTTATTGCTACAATTAACGTAGATTTTACGTATATAAATCGTACATGTTATTGCTCAAATCTTTTGTAACTGATATCTTTTTCGATCAGATCGCATCGTGTGTCAGGGGTTTAATAGATTTGGATGCCATCACGCGAATTACGACCCGCTGGTTTGAAAATGCAAAGTAGCTATTTCTGAAAAGTTCCATTTCAGAATGTTTTAATTATCTTATTGCATGTGTGTCAATGCGTTAATTAGCCTAACTACAATCAGCCTGCCTGAAAGCATTAGGGTTTTGTGCTTTGTTTGTTTGGTTTTTTAATAACTAAAAGCAGACGAAATAAGTTCTAATTCACGATTTGCATTTGTGTGGCCTTTGTGTGTTTTCGTCACAAATGTGCTTTTACACGTTCTTATGCGCCACGATCGAGCAATCAAATCAAATCAAATCAAATTAAGTCAAATCAAATCTTAGTGCTCAAGATAGTTATCCGTACAGATCCCTGAGCCCTTATCCGAGGCGGAAAAGAAAGTGTAAGTGACGAAAACACACATTTACACATCTAATTGGAAGACTATTAAATTTTAACCATGTTTTAATAGTGTCTGAGATCGTACATGATGAAAATATCATACATATGGTAATTCAAATGCTCGTAAATCTTTTGAGAAACAAACAGTTTTGATTACGTTAGAAAAAAGAATCAAAGACAGGGGACAAGATATGACAGTATTTCAAACCGGTAACGATTTTTACTAAGATTATTGAAATTGAATTCTTTCGAATGAAAATTAGACAAAACTGACTAAAAACATCAAAATACTAACCAATGAGACAAAAACCCCACAATTTTGTGACGTTTCCATTGTAGACCAGTCAGAGTTCCAGCAAAAGAAGTCACTTAGAAAGTCAACTTCTGGTGTGTAGCCAAAACTAGTGTTTGAAGTGTATTTATTTACTGCTAATACTAGAGACTACTTTGATAAACTAAAAGCATAGAACTACACATTTAAGTTATTTTGGATTATATTGTATGTGTTATTATTTTAAAACCCCCAAGAAAACGCCATGTAATGACGTTAGAAACGGTGTTGTCATTCTGAAAAAGGACAAATGCAAAGTTGTTTGTAAAATCTGTGGGCAGTAAATAAACACAACAACTACAAACAATTACACTGTAGCATTTGTCCAAAACAATTAACAGATGATTTAAGATTTATTTGCTGAACATGCAATGAATTAATCCGGTTTTATGAGTTTATGATTCTCGTAATGTCCTAATGAATTTATTGCGAGTTTGTCTTTTACTGTGTATCATACTCTGCTCTGACAATGGCGTTTACCTTGTTTTTATTACAATATGAGACTCCAAAATGTAAAGTGTGTGTATTATATGATAAAAACATCTAAAATCAACCATCCTTTTTGGACAAAAATGAGTTTAACCAGACATGCAAATAACGCCGACATTGTTAGTTTTGTTACGTTTGTACTCAAAAACGAATATCTGTTTGGTTGGTTTGGTTATTTCGATTTTAGGGATGACAGATTACATATTGTGAAATTTGTTGTGAGATATACACCTTAATTAAAAATATATCTGGAACTGAGTACCTAGAAATATACTAAAGTGCAACAGTCAGATCATTATTATGGTCTGCACATACAGGAAGGTAATGTCAGGTGATTTTGAAGTTGTGTCTGTCTCAGTATATCTTTGTGCGTGTCCGTCTGTCTGTCTGTCTTCTATGCGGTATAACTTTTGAACTGCTTGGCCTAGAAACTTTATTTTTGACATGGTAATACATCATTGTATCTGCATAGGTTTGAGTACTAGGGTCGTTGGATTAATTTCAAGGTCAGAACAATAAAAAATGTCCAGTTTTTAACTGTTATTTTATTTTATATTCTACAATTTAAAAGCAACACACATGGTCAAGGTCAAGATATAGGTCAAGATCATGTTAGAGTCTTCTTTTCTTAAAGGTTCAATGCTTTAATGTTAGAAGCGTTTGAATGACTACTTGCAAAGCGGTTGGTGGGTCTTCGACCGAAAGGCATTCTTGTAATTTAAGGTGAGTAACCTGTTTATATTAGCATTACATTTAAATAAGAATACTGGACTTCAATAACGGCAAGGTGATATCCACAAAGGCAATGATACAAACTTAAGCTTTTACGAGCAAACGTCTGATCCAACAGCACAGATCACTTAACCCTTACAGCTGCATCTTGGCCTTCCACCAGATAAGTTGTGATGAGGCAGGGGCCAGATCAACAAACCAATGTTATTTAAGTTAAACATAGGCCTTATACAAATGTATCTGCTTGTTTTTATTAATAATTGATGTTTGTACTGTGTTGAGTTAAAATAACATTTACACAGTTCCCGAAAAGGGACTTTGTTACGTTTACATCTGGAAACGTCTTTTTGCTTTGTTTGTTTCTAAATAAACACTGAGTTATTCAGTTTTCAGTGGATGACACATTTGCTGAAAATAGATGTGATTAGATAAACATTTGGATATACGTCTGAGGATACGGAATATACCTACCAGTAAACTCAAACACAGCAGTACGATTAGTTTAGACGTGTATCTCAAAACAAGTTATACGCCATTTCATATTTCATCCCTAAAAACGGAATATTTCAAAGTTTGTTCATAAAACATACCAATAGGCGTTTCTGGATATAAACCTGACAAAACTAGAACAAGATTGTTCTTGGACAGAACGGTGCTCGAGCGTGAGGCTATTTTGCCTAAATAGTTGCACCTCGATTTATTGTGTAAATCATAACGTTCCAAGTTTATTAAAAATGTTTCTTGTGCTTTATATTTTACACCAAAATTTAGGATGGCGTAAATAAGAGTCGTTTATTGAATACAAAATACGAAAGTAGATACTTTAATTTTATTCTCATAACCTGTTTCAGAAGGAGTGGGAATATTTTAACTGGTATTGTGATTTGACAACTCAATTACGCCCAGTAAGATACATAAAACTAGTTTTTCAAATGTATTGAAAGAAAACTGCCGGTATTTGCTCCATTGCAATGAGTTTGCCACCCACGTCACCTTAACAGTATCATGTGAGATCTAACATTCGTGTTTACTTTGAAGCTCTATGACGGTCGATACCAAAGCTTAGTGGTCAATGGTCCTATAAAATTTTCTTCATACATGTCTCACCTAAAGCTGTTACAATATTGAATATATGTAATTACATATTGATACGGCTTCTATTTAGAATTATTTGCGATGAGTGGTAGATTGAATGGATAGGATGTGCTTAGTGTT
>JBCAUI010530408.1:0-11349 GCA_038406195.1 Haplosyllis anthogorgicola | reverse complement strand
AAACAAACAAACATTTGACTGGTTACATGGAAATTACCCAGGCAACCAGTCTAGTACATTTTCATGCTTATTGTATCCGACAAAATTGTCCTACGCAATAACATACGGCGCAACTGAATCATAACTCAACCTGAACCTCAACGTTTCCAGGTTCATAAAACAGCTGAATTAAATGCAGCAAACTTCAAATGGAACATGAACCAAAGTTCAGTGCCCCTTATTTTCGGTTGACCTTAAAATTACAGACTCTTCACGACCAACTTACATATTTCTCAGTACTGGAGAGAATGTTTGACATTAAATTAAATCACCAGTCACTGTCCAAGGTCATCACGATATACGTACTTGTAAGTAAATTTGTGATCAGAGTAGTTCTTAAAGTTAAAAGGTCGGTCTGGGAGGAAATAGAAATTAAAGTGGTTTGGAGAAAAGAAGAAACTTAACAATTAGATTTGAAAGCAATTGCCATCATTTCAGTGTTTACCCAATAGTCTTCTGTTAATAAAGTGAACACCGGGCGAGAAAATATTAACATACCGCACTGTTCCTAAATAAAGCACCGTCTCTAATTAAAGCGCCCCCTTACTTTTCATCAAGAAATTCACTAAATGTCTACCTCAGGGATGAAATTTAATTCACATAAAACAAATTACTGTCAAATATCTTGTACATAGAGTAAAACCTGCCATCAACGACCCCCGAATTCTGCGATCACCTCTATTTTACGACCAATATAATTTAGCACAAAGATCACATTTATATTGTAACTACCCTGTGTTCTACGACCACCTGTCATTAGCGCCCAAAATATTATGGCAGAAGAGGTGGTCGTAGTTGACAGGTTTTACTGTAGTTTTCATTAGCTAAAGAATACAAGTTTTGTGGTTAAATATGATCATCCTGATAGTTTTTATTTTGGTACAAAAAAATTATTGTCTTCTTCGACTTTCGATACTCAAATTTACGCAAAATTTTAGTAATGCTGCCATTATAAAATTTGGTTATTGTTCCCAAATAAAGCGCCGGGCGCTAAGCCGTACATTCTATCCCAGAATCCTACATAGGGGGGATACCTCCCATCAGCAAGTGCAATGTTGCTGCAGCTTAAACTGTAATTTTGCGCGAACGTTTACCACTGTTTTCTGAGAATCTCTACCTCAAATCTTTGGAGGCATTCTAACCATGAACAGCGATGTGCTTGTGGGAGTAACACTGTTTTACTACACATATCTTGATCCCGTTTGTGCACTTTAAAACTTAAGGTAAACACTGAATTTGTTTGTTTTTTTAAATGCACAAACCTCAATATAATTCTGGCTGGTGGATTGTGGTCTTTTCTGCAAATTATGATTGTTGTTTTCTATTTTTAATCGAATCAGTGATAACATGAATTATAAGTTAACAAAAATATCTACAACCTCTTTGGAAAGAAAAAGCAAACAATTTGTTCCAAAAGACCTTGTAAAAGCCCGGGTACTTAACTGTATAACTAGCTTTTTTGTTACTATCAGACTTGGCAGAAAACAAGAGATATAAACAATGAATTTATTTTTTACCTCATAATAATTATTTTTTCCCAGCTGTTTTGTGAAGACAACGCATATTGGATCTGACTTCGACATCACATCTCTATCTCTTAGTTTCCTATTGAAAAAGAGGGGTTTATTAAAATTGCTACATATTATGTGTTTCCTATTGAAAAAGAGGGGTCTATTAAGATTGCTGCATATTATGTACAACTCACAAGTAACAACTGTACCACTGAACTGAGTGATGACTGGAACACAATGTGAAAGAAACATGGTGACATAAAGGATGTATGCGAAAACTTCCATTTTCAACATTAAATGGTGACTTCTGTCACACTGTCAGAGCCAAGTGGAATCATACAGTCCGCTGTAACTTATTTTGAAGCGTCTTCAATAACCGGGTTACTGTTAGATGAACAGAACTTTGTATGTCACGGATTTCAGTTACAGTGGCTTTGTTACTGGAAACTTTGTTGTCGTTTATAAAGGCTGGCTTCGATCAATAGTTTTTGTACAATTGTTGCAATCTGCAACGTTTTAATGAAAGGCATTCCTTATCTTTAAAGATAAGATCAGTCACTGAATTTCAGGAATTACACAATGATTTTCGAAAAACAGGTGGTTCAATACATGTGCGCCTGAATCAATTGATGGATATGTAAAATGCCCATAACAAATTATTTCTCATCAACAAAAGTAACAAAGCGAATGTGCGGTTCAATGAAAAAAAAAGCCTGCTTAATGCAGCTGTATTTCTCGCAAACACAGTCAGCAAATTGTGGGAGTGGATGATCATGATCATGATTCACTTTTGCCACCACCTTGTTTACATCAGATTTCTTCCCCTTTTTCTACCAACACCATTAAAATTTTAAAACTGATCTACATAAATTACTCTTCCTCCCTAGGTACATTACCGGCAAGATATGCTGATTTCTACTTGTGTAGCAGGCACAGTTGCCACTCCGGGACGAAAATTTCCTGTCACATCCGCCATGATTATTTTGTTTGTGTGCTGTATTTCTCATTCTGCTTAATCGTTCTACTGCTTTCTTCGTCATACCTACAGACTGCCCTCTGCTGGATTTCAGATTTGTTTTTAATAATGCAATCTTCAAGGTTTTTGCAGCGCTTTTTCAACAACCCAAATGAGCGATTATTGCCGCAGTGCAACGTCCCGCAAAATTCTTGGAGCTAAAATGCACAGCGTGAAAGTCTTTTATTTCAAAAGTAAATTAGATTTTCGGGCTGTTGGCTTAGCTTTGTTTCCCTGTGTCGTGGAGTTATGCTTGTGTGTTGCGGTACAGATAACACTAACCCGAGGCGTTACCATGACTCTATGTTTATTGCTTAAGATGATGCATGCATGAGGATGGTCTAGTGCGCACTGCCTGAAGGCGGGCAGGGAGCTATTATATATAGGGGGAATATAGGTCAAGGACATGATCCTTGAATGATACATATTCATAGGCCTGGGCCTTAGCGGCGGATGAAGGTCAAGGCTGACCATTAGGCTGGTAGCGGTGTGCTGGGGGGTGAAGGCCGTGTATGCTGGTGCCATACCTAGACACCCTGAAAGGCACAGTTTTCAGTACACGGAATTTGTATCAGAAATTTAACAATAAATCATCAAAAGCGCAGCGTGAAATTCTTTCGTTCTCTCCTTTGTTCTCTTCATTTCCAAAATGATACGATTTCTGTGTAGGGCCTATTGGTAAAAATCTATTGTTAAAAAAAAGAAAATAAGGGGGAATCGGCTGCGGATTTATTCCTGATTTTTGATTTATTCCACTTTTTAACGTCTTTGTTCTGCCCATGATAAGTGTGGAATTTTTATTTGTGGCACCCCACTCGGAAATAGAGTGTATTCATTGATCCGAGTGAAAGAGTTTTGTGTCAATTTTGATGCAGAATAAAAGTGACAATCTCTTGTATGTGATAAAAATCTTAAACTTAAACCGTAAACTGCAAAATAAAAAAGTTGTTGCCATTAAACAAACACTTCAGAGAAATGTTTATAAACTCACTGAAACATACAGTTTATTGAAATAAACAGATAATTGTAATGTATTTGCAACATCAGAATACAAAATGTACATTGGATTTAACGCCCGTCATGTGCTGCCTCCATCAATTTTTCTTTTTACGAATGAACTTTTGCCCATAAGCTTACTATGGGAAGTCCAACATATTATCACACACAGATCGTGAAATTATTATCAAAAGTTAACGTCCGAATTTCAATAACTCAGCATGAAATTTTCAATTGCTCCATCAAAAATGACGAATTCCCTAACATACAATTTGAATTGCAATGATACCGGTATGTTCTTTGTTTAGCAGTAAAGTAAGATAACGAGGTGTCGAGATAGGAGCACTGACCCTCATGCCTCCCCCCGACCCCGACTGTTGCCTAGAATTGTCTGAGATGGCCAGAAATGCATTTTCCCCAGTCCAGGTGGGGGGGGGGGGGTCCCAGTCAACTTTTTCCAAACTTTTGACACTGAGTCCAAATTTGCTGAAAATGCATTTCCCCAGTCCGGAGGGGGAGGTGGGGGTTTGGGGGAGGGGGGTAGATGTAGATTTCGTCCAATACATAGACCCTCCTGCTGAGGCATGAGGTTCAAAAAATCAGAAACCTTCGTAACAATCGTATGTTTTTGGTGGGGATAAATTTGAAACAGGGGATAAATCTGGGGCCGCTTCCCTTAACTTTAATTTCTTCGTCTTCTTTGTTTTTTCTCTCCACCTCACAAAGCGTGATACCAAGCTATCTTTCCATCTATTTTCTTGTTCATTCCCTTTTATTGAAATAGATGAAACAGTTGCTGACGATTGATAAAAAAAAAATTTAAAAAAAAAAAAAAACTCGAGTAACAAAATATACATTGGATTTCTGGCTCATCATGTGCTGCACTCTAACGTCCGAAAAGAAATAGGGGAAGTCCAATATGTCATCACAATAATGACTGGTGATTAAAGGATGACGCTTATGATTCCTAACACGTTATTTGTATTGCAATGATTTTATTAATTTGGCAACGTTTGGAAACAAAGGAACGCTGTTAACGTGAGTAAAAATTTATTGTTCCAAAAAATAGAGTTTTCTTTCTCTGCCTTTAGAAAATAACGTCCCTTGAAGCTTTTGAAATCATTGACTCTTTCATTACTTTGATGGAAATAAACCATTACAAGGCTTAAACCAGAAAATGAGCGGAGAGTAAAAAGTCCCTGACAAAACATCAAAGGGAATAGGCATACTCATTTCACTAAGAAAACATTCCAAACAGGTAACTGGTTGACTGAGGAGAGAGTTTATTTTTAAAGTATGCATTGTATTTTTTCTGCTATTCACTTTATCCATGTAAGTGACATCCTATCATTTTGAAGCCTCTACAAACAAGTTATTTGCACAGAAAGTGATATCTTTACTTTGAAATTCAACTCGGTTCTTTGGTAGCCTTTATCCGCTTTTAATTCCTTCTTCAGTGAAGCCAATTGGTGACTTCATTTTCTCACAGTTCCAAATGGCATCCTAACTTCATGAAATTCATTATTTTACAGAGGGTGAATGTTCTAATTTAATCTTGGAACAATGGCCTTTCATGCTGTGTGCTTATTCGCATCAATAGTACAGCGTGATTTTATTTCTCCTCAAATGTTATCAAATTGATTATGTTTTCCTTAGCAGAGGAAAAAAATTCTTAACCAATTATTTTTATACTTTAATTTGATTTTTTATTTAAATATATTTTATACTGTACTTGTAATGTTAATAAACTGCACTGTGTAATTTTCATTATAATTTTTTCTTATCTAGAAGGAAAAGTCTTCTTTGGAAAATCCCAAATGAAATCCTGTGTCTTGTACGGAGAAATAAAATGTTAACCTTATGATTGGCAGCGTTAATCTTATCGAGATGTATTACATTTTATGATGAATAACTGATCCACCTGTGTAGTTGTCTTCATTCTTGAAAACTTTTGACATGTCAGATCTTGACTTGCGTTTACATACGGCAAAAAATATACTAAACACATTAAATGCATCTATGGTTGAATTGTGACTGAAGGCACTGAGTAAACAGTTGAATTTCTATGCAAACTCAGAGTTGTCCCTTCTTGAAATCAGATCCAGCCAATATATCACATTTATCTGTTGTCAAAAGTGCTTCTTCAAATTCAACCCAGTACCGTGTCATACAAAGAAATATTAGCTCAACGATTTCTCTTCTTTAAATGTAGTCATTAAATATTTGTGTTAGATGCAGACTGGGCAAACAAAGGTGGAAAATTGGTTTTGAAGTTTTCAGGGCTAAAAGAAACAGTTCCATAAGTAGAGGGTTACCCTACCTTCTTAAACCATTTTCATTCTATCGTGGGCCCATTGAAATTACTGTGTCATTGTATTTAAAGAAAAGAAACTTTACACAAAGCGATGCTCGTCTTCGTTTATTGTGGAGCTTAACATAATCGGATATAATTTCATTCCTGAAGAATTGGATTAGATTTTTACCAGAAAAGTGACTTGAGAGGATGTACCACCTGAGTAGGGGAACTCGCAACATGCTCGGTGGTGATTTTAATGACAGGACTAACAGTTACACTAATAAATAGTTGGAAGTACTTCATCTTTATGACTCTGAAAAGAAGAACAAAGGAAACTAAAATTTAGATTGATACATATTAATTGAGAACATTTTGTGGATTTACGTCACATTTGCCGTGGATATGAGGTAAGAAAACATCTGTTTATTTGTGGAGAACACTTTGTGCAAAGCACATTTTTGTCAGTTGTCCTAAAGTGCTGGGCTGAGTATTTTGAACATTTGAACGTTTGGTTTGTGGAAAAAGTCAAATGAACATCGATTCTACAATATATTAAATTGACTCTGACATTGGAACGATTTTGTTCAGACACGATCAGACATGATTTTTTTCTGTGCACGACAAATGTTAAGTAATTTTGGTGACATGGTAAATAACATTGAACTATTTGGTACTGAGTAGATTTATCTCGGGAAGACGAGAAAATCTTATTCTCGTTTGGGGTTTTCAACTTTAGCACCAGAAGGTTCTGACCTCTTGTGAGAAATTTAGGCGGTAACTTTACGAAATAGTGAGATTTAAATAGATCTATCATTTTAAAATATTTTTACACAATATAAATTTAATGGAGTACAAATTTAGCTACAAAAAGGTGACATTGGTGTTCGTTCTCGTTTTCGGAACAATGAAAAATCGCGGTGTCCTAATGTTCGAAAGAAAGACATAGCGCGGGATTCTATTGTTCGTAGAATGAAATACATTTCAGGACCTGGCTTAATCAGGTTTGAGAATCAAGGTATGGTGTCAAGTATAAAGAAATGATTGATAGGTGCTGTTTTAATGATGTCCAAATTTATCTTATTTTTTTCTGATTGCTGGAATGACATGTCCATCCATCCTGTTCTCTGGTGAAAAGATGTATCACACAATGGGATACAGGTTACACAAATGGACAATAATAGTAATAACTTACATGATTTTACCTGAATGCTTTAATTTAACCTACAGATATACAGTCCTCGGGATATATCGACATAGCTTATTTCGACATACCGCTTATATCGACGAAAAATCCCTCACCAAATTTAATTCTTTGACCCTAATGTTAATTTCCCCACTTGAATGGATACTTTTCCCCTCTTATATGGTTACCTTTTTCAAATTTTACTTTTTGATGGAATATAATTGAGGATCAACTCTGGTGTCTACGCCCATACTGACGTCTACTCTGAGACAAAAAGGAATGGTTTCTAATTAATTTTAAGAAGTAAAGTTGTTCATTTTTAATAATAACGTGTCTGCATTCAGATCATGAAATTCCTTTTAAATAAATAAATAATTTTCACAATGACAAGGCTAATTGGCACAAGTCAAGTGGCTTCTTGAACTTCATGGATGTAAATCATTTGTTTAAACCATCAGATCGTGAAATTACTATTAAAAGTTAACGTCTGAATTTCAATAACTCAGCATGAAATTCAATTGAAAATTTCATGCTGAGTTATTGAAATTCAGACGTTAACTTTTGATAGTAATTTCACGATCTGTTCTTTTTGTCCCAGATTAAACATCAGCATGAGCATAGACACTAGAGATGACCCTCAATTATTTTCCATCAAGAAGTAAATTTTGAAAAAAAATCTGTATACCGTTATTTTTAGATATTGTCCCCACTTATATCGATTTCGCTTATATTGATGTCCTATTATATCGATACAAAAGTTTGCTCCCAATAATATCGATATAAGCTGTTTTTTGAATCTTTAAAGTATCATTCTCTCATAATGTAAAGATTAGTTATGACATGTTGAACTGCAATAGTAAGTGAATGGACATTTATTTATCGAATGTCCGTCATCAGCTCGTGAAATTCCTATCAATTTAGAAGGGAACAAAAGAGTGGACGAAAGAATTTCATGCTATGCTTTTGAATTGCTATTGTTCCAAAACTGATAACAATTTCACTCTTTGATTGGAGATTTTTCCAAATTATTTCTGCTTGTCTAATAGTTACAAATCGCCGATACATAACTGATGAGAGTCGATTTGATAGGTAACTTTGTCCACCTAATGCTTCTACTGTACACTTAAAAACTTTACCAATAAACAATAGCATTGTTATCACAAATGTTAACCTGTCATCTCTAAAAGAGGGCTTATTGAAATATTGTTATGTAAACAGAATAATCTCTTAGATGGGACATGCCGAAAGTAGTTCTTTACCCTGAAAGAAAATCATACGACGAGGACCAGCAACAAACTATTCCGGTTTTACGAAGCATGATTACAATGATTTTTATTTAAGAGGTACTCATTGCCTCTTCAAGGCAATTTTCAAACCAAGGAAATTGATTACAAATATTCAAGGCATAAAATACATTTTTAATCATTTGTATCAGATAGGTCTGCATTTCTCATTATACAATATTTGCCAAATATTATTCAAATGTTATCAAATTCCACCCCAACTATCATTGCAATGACAGCTGGCTAAATGGTCTTCATTTTGTCCCTATGTAAATGCGTCAGATGTAGATGCATGTCTATACCATCTATTAATTGTACGTCTATGCCATCTATTAATTGTTTCACCCTAATCAATTCAATTAGACATTGTCTCCATCTGCCTTATATACTTTTATACACACACATGCTGTCTATGGAGACCCTTAAAGAGCACACTGTGCTTTTCGCGTGAATAGAAAATGATCATAATTTAGCCAGCTGACTACTGGAAAAAAATTTTCAACAGTGCCTTCGAAGTATGAAATTGAAGTATGAAGTATATAGACCTTTTTATCGGTGTTGCAGAGGATGAAAAATCGATCAACTTTGGAATAGTAGGATATCAAAAACACAGCTTATAATTCCAATGTTTTCCCTCTTTGTTCTGTACATTTCCAAACTGATTTAGGAACTGCTGACAATACGGGAAAGATCCGGTCATCGTAGTTTAATCCTAGATTTCAAAGGACAAACACAATCTACTAATTTTGCTTTACATTTTATCACAACGTTTTGTAAAATAGAAAGGATCTAAGAGATTAGAGTTAGAGTTAACATGTTAACATACAACTCGTTCCCTACTGTTTGCTTACTTCTCAAATCTTTAAATTACATCTAATACCAACGAAAACGTCGTAATCAATTTTCCAAGACATGTATTTAACTCTTCGTCTTGTGTCTTAAGACTCAGGAGTGTTGACTTTTCCTTCTGCAAAATCTTTCATTGTGCAAGACTGTAACCAAATGCACCGGCTGCCATTGGCAGTTGAGAGCGACTCTTTTAACTTTGAAACGTACAAAAAGTATCAGAAAAATCCCCGTGTCAGTAGACATGGTACAAAAAGGGAAAATTAACTAACGGTTTTATGGCGAATTCTATTTATTTTGGAGCAACATAATTTCAAACTGCAGTACACGGAATTTGTATCAGTTTCGAAAAGTCTAGAACAAAAGAGATGATATAAGAATTTCAAGCTGTGCTCTTGATGCGCCATTGTTCCCAAACTGATACAAATTCCGTGTACTGGTGCGTCTTTATGTGCGAGCGCAGTCACCAGCATACCATAAGTGATAAACAGACTGATAATATTATTGGACACGATTTCTAGCTAATTAGATAAATTGGGTCCATATTTGAAAAAAAACCCTCTAGTTCCTGATCTGATTTATAATTGATTGTGCTACTACAACTACTGTAGTAAACTTGGAGATGATTCCACAGTGGTAGCTACATTGCAATTCTCTCAAGTGCATTGAGTTTTTCATTCACTCCCTGCGTGGCCATGACAGATACACTCTAACCCTCCATGTGATAGGCAAAATATCCTTCTCAGTGATGCTCCTTGTGTGCGGACAACTTCCCAAGGAGTGCATTGATTTCTCACATGACAATCGTTTACCACATTCTTGGCAAATCTTTCATTTGATGTGCATTCAGGGTGTAGGACGTAAAATACATAATGACACCAAAGCCTTATCTGAATTCATAATCATGACGACTAAAAATCCAAGTGGTACGATGTTAAAAATGGCCAAAAATTACATCTTATTCTCATTGTTGTAAATATAAACTTATCAACAAAATATCCCAAACTTCTCTCATTATTTCTACAAAATAGAAGCTGTACACTAAACCATTGTGTATGCCTTCTCATTTAACCAAATACTTCCCTTCTGTTCAAATTAGTCCTAGACGTAAGTGATTTCAACAATGTATCCATGGCACTTCCGGTTGCATGTGCATTGAGTCACTATGGATTTGACGTCCTACACCCCTGCGTTTGATTTCTGAACTAATAGATTCCTAGATTATGTGTCATTACAAACTTGTTTTGGGTAGCAACCATCTCAGTCACTTTTCTGAGACCAGCGCACAACCATTTTAACGTCACTGGTACACCTGTTTTGGATTTGGATTTGGGCATGCTCGGCCCAGAACTATTTAAGCCATGCTACTGTACTGCGGTTTAATGTTAGTTTATTTTAAATTTAAACTCGCACTTCTAATCTTGTGTACGTCAGGGTTGGTTCAACATGGAAAACAAAATTAAGCGATGGTATATTTCTGTTTATGAACTTCTAGCTGTACTTTTATTTTAATAAAATAGCCACCCAGGCTAAAACAGTGCAGTAGTTTGAGCATTTATCTTATTTGACAATGTGATCTATTCACTGTTCGAAGTACACCCAAATCTTACTGTACCAGAGAGTGAAAGAATTTAGAACAGAGACCTGTTTTGTCCACGTAAAAAGCCCTGCTTCAATATATCTATTGCATCTTATAAAAATTCTAATAGTTTTACATCAATAGATGTGTAATTGTGAACTTGAATCTTTTTGTTTCAGAGGGTCGACATGAAATTCATGATCGGTATTTAGCTTGAAAAAGGGAAAGTTCGGCGAGCGATCTGTGTCAAAGGCTGTGGGTATAAATATATAGGTCTGTGCCATCAGGTATTAAATATTATTATCTGACGCTTTAAACCTTACCTTTCCGTACTGAGAAAGTAAAACATAAAAGATCAAGTCAGATATGTGATCAATTTGAAAACATTTGCACCATGGAAATACTTTGTATTCTGCAAATAGTTGTACGACGAAATGTTACGTGCGGCGTATTAAATATTGTCGGTACCGAACCATCTAATCATATTAGAAAATATTAGAATGTGGTGCCATCTTAAATATTTGGAATGGAAACCAATGTTTTGACTTGGAGTAAGTGGAGCATAAAGTGATCTAGATCACTGGGCTGTTGTAAGAGC
Organism: Haplosyllis anthogorgicola; assembly: GCA_038406195.1. Taxonomy (NCBI): domain Eukaryota; kingdom Metazoa; phylum Annelida; class Polychaeta; order Phyllodocida; family Syllidae; genus Haplosyllis; species Haplosyllis anthogorgicola. Next base: position 3 of record JBCAUI010530408.1, on the reverse strand, counting down.
TAA
>JBCAUI010530397.1:0-11350 GCA_038406195.1 Haplosyllis anthogorgicola | reverse complement strand
GTCGTTTTGTCAACTGAATCTGTTTAGTTGTCTTACTTTCAACGCGGACCTCCCGTACTGTAGAAACGGTACGACACATGCAATACAATTATGTAAAAATGATTGTTCCAGTGATCTCCATAATCTGTTCTTTATTCTCCTTCGCCTCAAGGAAATATTACATTTTAGATCTGTCAGAGCAAACATCAAGCTGTTATGTGCCTTGGGCCATAAAACACAGACTCAAAGATACTCTTAACAATATTTATGGAAGACTCCTCAACTCCTTTAAGTGTTAAATGTATTGTACCGAGTAAAGTCTAATGTAGTCTAATTGAATTTCATGTAGGCTGATTCTTATGGAACATCAAGACCCGTATTACAAAGTAAGCAATTATCATTTACATTTGATACAATGGTGCTGCAGTGTTAAACAGAGTGTATTTCTTAAAGTAAACAATTAGTTACCCCTTTTAGGAATTTGCTTCATCTGCAGCTATTGCAAAATATTATAAAGGGAAAATCTTAACCGAAAGGAGTAGAAGATGTTAACTCATTAAGGAATAACGTCAGGTTTATTAGCACTCGTTCTTAGAATACATTCTCTATCAAAGGTAATTCAGCGTGTAATCTACGAGTAAGTTCAGAAATTAGACTAGTAAAAAGAGTACTTTAAAACCTTACCTTTCAAAGCTGTATCTTCTTTTAGTGTATCAGCAATGCGTGGATTCTGTCCCAGACTATAATGATTAATACACATGATTACAATTCAAATCAATTTTTCGTTAAAATAGAACTATATGACACATTATCTGTTGTGGCCGACTTTGTAACTAACATATTGCATTATGCGGTATGTACAATAGTAAAGTATGGTATTCTGATGGTACATCGGCTTTAAAAACTGTCACGGTATCAATTTCCACCTGCAGGAAACATCACATAGCTATGTACAACCCACGAGTACTTTTCAATAACAAATGGAGTAATTGTACCATAAAATTTAATAATTTAGCTCAATTGGTTTTGCTGGCGTTAAATTACCACTATTTCCCATAAAATAGAAATTAAGACTTTAAGGCCATGTCAATGCACTACTGATAAGTCTAGTGGCGCAATAGATGTCAATATTTTTAATGCAAACGAACATTTCTCCTATCGCCATGATTTATTTCCTATTTTCTGTATGCAAGTGGATATATTACACATAACCAAAATTTAATGAGTGCTTTTCAAACGAGGGCTTGCTGAAGAGAAAAGAACCGAGGATTCACCAGGGCTTTTTATGTGCGGCTACAGTTAACCCTTCTTCCTAAGTTTGACTACAAATCTACAATCTACAAGACTATGAGATTCTTCACTTGTTGTACAGAAATTTACAACCATCCTCTCATTATGTACAAATGTGCCAGTAATGCTCAAGCAAATTATGAGCTCATCAGAGGCAAACCCTCCTGACCTAGCGACCTATTTCTTTTGTCATCAAGACGGATGCTTTCTCAACTGTGGCCTTCCAGGTAATCGCGTCTGAATAACTGAAAGCTGTTTCAACAACGTAAACACCGAATTGAGACAGCGTGCATCAGGCACTGTCGTTGCCGCTGCTGACACCAGAATGCCTTTCGGTCGAAGCCTCCGCTTCATAGTCATTGAAACGCTTTGGACATTAAAACGTACAAGAGATTACAAGGAAATGTAGATTTGATCTGCAAATGACGTTGACCTATATCTTGACCTCGACCTAGTGTATTGGTCACAAATACTGGAGGAATAGAAATTTGCAAAATTCAACCAAAGTTTAAACTTGACTTTCAGACAGCCAGCCAGTCAGACTTATTTCGAGGTCTCAATCTGTTTCACGGGTTTCCACTCAGGTCTCCTGATTCTTCCATTGAAATTGATGCTGCGATTGTGCGATCCAAGTTGTGTAGAGATCAAAAACACAGATTGCGATAATTCTTGTTTCAGGTGAGTGTAACGTATGCGCATGAAAGCCACAGCTTTTATCCACAGAAAGTTATCCACACAATTTACTGTCAGCGAGACATTCAGTTTTATTTTTACCTTATTTAATTTAAAGTTTCTCCTTTGACTTGATCATTGTTACAAACTTTAAATGAGCCCCTGATCTTCAAACGAAATCAGCTTTCATAAAACAAAGGTATCAGCTTCACCTGGATATAAAAAACTTAAATGGTTGAGGTACTTTAGGTGTATACAAATATAAAGAATTTTTTTGTCAACCAATGATCCCTTGTATAACTTAACAAAGACTCAAAACTTTCTTTGTTTCTTCCGTTCTTGTATTCTAAACGTGGGTATAAATTGATGAACAATAAGACAACCAGGCCTATTTAATAGAAGACAAAGGGTCGTTATTAGAAACAGGTGAAACAAGAAAACTGCGTACTTCCTTTTGTACTTGGGTTTATTCATCTAAAAGGTGAGCACACAGTATGAACTTTTCTGATACATGAACGTACAGGGGCTAGTTTCTTAATATCCATTTGATGTTTGTCTCCAGATTTATGATCACGTAGATTCTCCATTCTTTTGATTCTCCATTTTTTGAAACCAACCGAAATTGACACTATACCTTTGTTCCAAGTGAAAGACGCAGCGTGAAATTGCATTGCTTATAAATGAAACACAGACCCTGAGCTGAGAAGTGAGTTTATGCCGGTGCCCTGAGTTCTGTTCTCGGACAGGGCAGAGACGTTGGCCAGTGTCTCAGTAAATCCCAGCCTCACCATACAAAGTCATAAAATTAGTTCCTGGTAAATGTGGAAAGGGCACAGATACAGTAACCTGCGTGGAAATGTAAGCAGACGTGTCTCATCACCTCAAGGTGATGGCTGACACCAAGGTTAGGTGAAGTTCTCTGTCTTGGGTTAGAGTTGTAAACCACTGCAGAAAACCTGACGGTTCTTGTGGTGGTTTATAAAAATGATAACTTTAACTTTATTGCGTGTTGCTGCAATCACACATTTTGTCAGTGCAACAAGAATTTGAGACCCTTTGTACAATAATGTCTCTATGTTCGTATCAAGTATCTTTGGCAGTACCTATTGATTGACAAAGACGGAAGACTATTAATTAGGACCCGACAAGATGGTAGATACGTGCCGTCATAAAACCATCAAGTCAACGACATCGTGTATCAATTAAACCTCACCATAAGACCTGTAGTAATAAAATGGCAAAATCCATAACACGATTGCAAATGTTACGTCACATAGGCAACCATTCTTAAATATGAGTTTTAATAATAGCTTTTCGCTGATTATGATTGCTTTACGTAATGTTTGCATCTTATATGTCTGTATTTTATTTTGATCTACGATGCTATGAAACAATATTGACAATTGTTTCGTGCTTAGTTATCTAGTTTTTAGTGCGACTCCAGTTGTGAATTTATTTTTAATCAATTCCATTTTAAATAAGCGCATTTATGCTAAAAATAATGCTCATGTCTCTGATGGCTCGACATGTTACTTGGCATACGTTACTGACTATTATCATTTAAAATCAAAGATCAAAAGCTTAGCATGCATAACCTTGTTTCCACTTTGCCAATTAAATATAATTATTGAACATTTGATTACTCATGAATTAAAAATGACTATCTGAGCAGATGCGTTGCCAAATATCGGTACTGTCTAGGCTCATACCAGACTAACCAACAAAAGATTTCCTTGATGTTACGGATACAATCATGCTGTTACCATCTGTTTATCTGTGTGTTTGTGCGTGCGTGCGTGCGTGTGTGTATGTGTCTGTCTGTCTGTCACATTCACTCTCTCTATGACTTTGTCGTCACTGATTTGCTTTATGTCTGAAAGGCTAATTTATCAAGCAAGAGAATTTCTGTGACGGCACATATGTGCGCTCCTATTTCATACGCAAACATCTTTCATGTAAGCCTGGTAATATGTTTCTTTATTCCCCTTTCCTCAAGGAAATATTGCATTTTAGATTTGTCTGAGCAAATATCAAGCCGCTGTAAGCCTACGGGGTATTACACGCAGACTCAAAGACATTATTAGCAACATTTATGGAAGACTCTTCAATTCCTTAAAGTGTTAAATGCATTGTATTTAATTAGCACGTATAATAAAGCATACCAACTTCTGAGTGACAGCTCGCTGAGTGAAATATAAAGCGACGTGATGCGCTACGCATTATTTTGTATTAAAGGGAACTTCAATGTATTTTTTCATAATGGATGCAGGCTGATATAAAAGAAATTCGTCTCCTTTCTTATGGTATGAAAGGGATTCTTTTTTCTAGGACTTCCACTAGGATACATACCATAAGAATATTGCAAGAGCGAAAATGAAAAGAATTCAAAAATAAGTTTAAAGTAAAAACCCATTGAAAGTAGAAATGAACTTTGAATCAATTATTTTGTAGACGTTCCAATGACAGAAATGTCTCTTAAAGTAAACTGCTTCAAAGTTTATCTTACCTTAGTATGATTCCTCTATGTTAAATGTAGACCCCAAGCGTAGTTAAGTTCTACAACAGCTTCTACACTTCAGCTGTCTGCAGCTGTTTGTACCCTCTGCAATTGAGGCCTTTATCCTTCGATCTGAAAGCAGATTAGTAAATGACTTGTTTACACGTTTCATCAATGATGCCATTTATTCCGATGTAAAAAATTTGCTTTGCAGTTAACATGTTTTACACTAGAGTTGCTTCATCACTTTAATGTACGATGTGTGGCAAATGCTAATAAAAAATCAATTATGTCATTGGCTAAAACATGTTACACCACGTCTAATGGATTTGAACAAGCGTCTAGATAATAAGACCCTGTTACACATTCGTCTTTTTTGGTTGATTTAAATCGCTCAGATTGGCAAAAAAGTCTCAGATTGTTATCATCGATGTATCCAACAACTATCAGTAAATTTTATTCACTTTAAACGGTATATACTTATGTCGATGTGCTCTGCTGAGATGAAAACATACTCCTTTGATTCAAATTGACCATCTGTTCGTAGAGATAGTGCGATTAATTTGCGAATACTTTACGTCGTTAAGGTAGTTAATTTTCCGTTCACACATTGCTGCATGTGAACTATTAAAATATTTCAGAAAATTCCCTATCTGCTTTTCTAATCAAAATTAAATGTACAGGGTTTTTTTTACTACAGTTGCCAACAAATAGTTCCCGTCAACAATGGGAAAAATACATTCTACCTCGTCATACAAAAGCCTATTAAATCACAGCCGACAAAAGTAATGAGCTTTTAGTAGTTCACTGTGCCAATATTTGCTTGTGGACATGTGTGATGTACCAGAATGACCAGCTCAACAGTATGCATGATGTCAAGGGTCGTTCATTATACATATGCTGATGTCAAGGCTGTTAGTCTGCTGTCTTGATTCCGTTACTACCTTTTATGGCAACATTAAACAAATGATTCATGTGCGTTATGAATTCGTTGAAACAGTTTCATCATATTGCTTTAATAGTCCGTTGGTTGGAAAAGTCTGTGTAGAACTTTATTAGAGTTTTCGACTTTTGCAGACTGCGTGAAAAGCGAAGTTATATTCTAGTCTCACCCTTTTGTACAGAAGTAATAACTTTATTAAAAGGTTATTTACGGGTGGTAGATGACACGTAACAAAAGAAAAAGCTGTTCAAGTTCAACATATGTTTTTTATGTGAATAACTCCGTTATCAAAATGAAAGTGATGCATCAATCACGAGATAAAGTTGGATTTCTTTCGTTCCATCTAAAAAATGAACCCATTTTATGAAGAATCCACCTGTTGCCACTTGTAGAAAATAGAAACATTTATAGTAGCTGGAATGACTTCCTCTTTACATTATTAATTTTAATCGTGTAAGGGTCATAAACGCAACAAAATGAATGAACGAGTAGTTGATTCTTGAATGAACGTTAATGTCTCTGTACCATCCCGCTGGCAAATCCCATGCATCTGTGACCATATCCGAAAGTGTAAACGACCGATTTAAGGCCAGTCTTGACGAAGATGAAGCCAACTCCAATGCAGATAATTGTCAAACTTGTGGACTTTCAAAACTGCTGTACACGGAACTCGTATCAGAAGTTTAACAATAGCGCATCAAAAGCACAGCATGAAATTCTTGCGTTCTCTCCTTTGTTCTCTTCGTTTCCAAAATGATACGATTTTTGTGTACTGGATACAAGTATTACAACAACTTAAAATAAATTTACTTTAGCGTTCAACAAATTAACGTGTGAATCCAAATGAATAACTAAATAAGTGCGGACTTGTGATTCCCTTCCGTTATATTCGTCATATTCGACATGAAAAGGAAACACACCTCATTCTAAGTAACAAGATGCACAGCATGGCATGACTAAAAACTTGGCATCTATGTACACAACCAGACTATTAGCGCAAATCACTGCCAAATTAGTGCACATGTACATGTTTGCACAGCCTTTATTCTGGGAAAAGAACCATATTCTGTCTGTTTAAATATTTGCATGCAACAGTTGCAAAACCTGGTCACGGTGTTGTTCCCTCCCTTGAATTGTCATAATTATTCAGGAATCAGGTAAATATTGGCACATTCTACAATTGCTAAAATTGTTATCATATTACATAATTGCATATTACTCACTTCTTTTTAATTGGAAATTTAAAAATTTATTTTACGAATGATATATATTATTCCGTTATAAATATTTTTGCATCAACTTTACCTTTTGTTGAATAAAAAAATCTAATTTACACCTACTTTATATATATATTGACTTCATGGTCATCAGTTTTGTTTCAATCCTTTAATTCAAAATATCCTTTTGCACAGCAATTATTGTATATTCGCATTACCACCAAAGACGATGTGATAGATCTCAGAAAATGAGTGTCTTCCTCTACGACACCTTATCATATATTTTAACTAAAGTCATGAGAACCGTAGCCCCTCCTTTAAATCTTAATCAAATATACATTACTTATAAAAATAAGCAAATTGTTTGTAAGTCTGCGTATTTATAAAAGGCCCTGAAACCACATGTACAGTTACTCCCAAACACACACAGAGTAGTACGTATTACTGTGGCAGGGTCAGACATAAAAGGACACCAAACTATGTTAATGGCTTATTGTAAGCTAATGTAGGCAAATAGTTCGGTAAATAGTAAGATTTATTAGTTTTTACTTATTTGTTCAAAAAAACTGCCATGGTGATGAACTTTCATGTCGCTTTCCTTTTTGGATGCATATACGTCAATGTGTACGTATAACGCTTGAAGTAACTCACCATAAAATCAAGTGTAGTTTAAAGTTTTTCTGCAAAGTATTTTAGATATCTAAAAATGCAATTCAAGGTCTTCAGATAAGTGCATGAATAAAGCTCGTTAACAGAGAATAATTACCAGTTTAGTCCAATTAATCCATTAAGATGTACCGCACTAAGTTAATGTCAAATCACGCCATCCATGAAAAGCATCCTATCATTATAACAGCCAATGCCTGACTCTGAAACCCACTGACTTGTGCCACACAGTATGTATCCCTGTTTGACTTTTTTTCTTCGCTTTCCCTATTTGTTACACAAAAGAATGATTCGTGTATCTGTTATAGTGTGGGAGGTGAAAGTTGATAAAATCTCCATTGAAAGAGAATGATGTAGAAGACCAGAAAAAGCTGACATCTCACATTTCACGATCAAGTTTGTGTTGTTCTTCTTCTTGGCTATTGTTCTCGTGTGTGGATGGTGAAACGCGGTGTAGGATGACTGTTTTCCTGTGTTCGTAAGTAGAGTTAAAGATGTTGGTAGATACCGGGCACTGTATGTTCCTAATGGTTTGTACCTTTGGACTTCCGGCAGCATACAGGGTTGGTCTTTTTAAAGCACGCCAACAGAATATTTACCCATCACTTATATCCTCAGATAACCTCCCAGGCAATGACTGAAGGCACGAAACGTGTAGACATATACATATAATCATCAAGGAAATCAAAGTCCCGTATATGTACAGTTGAAATTTGTCAGCATACATATGTGAAGTGTTTTAATACATTACCAAGGCGTCAAGCAATATGTTCAAGCATTTTCAAATAGCAATCATTTCGCTATTGTGTTTATATCCTTGAATTCTTTGAAATACAATCCAGACAGCATCAAATTATGGAAATAAAAAAATGCAAAGCTCTTCTGCAAATTATGACAGGCTGTCGATGATAGTCAATAGACTTACCTAGGAAAAATGTATGAAGAAGCCCTCAGAAAGTCGGTCGCTCTTTTCGACTGCCATCCATCAATATGTCTCGTATTTGAGCTGAGGTAAAATTGCGAGCTGACATCCCTTTTTTATTCCGGAACATTAGAGCTTCTTTTCATAAGCTTTAGCTAGACTGTTTATTGTCGCGCAGCTTTCGCGCGCGCCCAACTGGTCAATAAGTTCCACGCGCAAAAATAGAAGTTTGCTACAGCGGTGAAACTTTCAGCTAATCTAGTTCTCGGAAATGCTTATCGAGACATGGATTTTAAAAAAAGTATCTGCTTCAGTTCCTCTTTCTTCCTCTTTTATCAATAAGAACAAAACGAAAAGGCCAACACCTGGAATTTTTTTCAAGATATAAAAGGGACTACACATAGAAATCCACTATCAAAAATCAATTTTATTCTGCCTCTGCTTCAAGCGAGAAAAGGCCGTGTCCCATTAAGCAATCGTCTTGTTACCTCGAGATAAAAAGAAGTGGCATTAGTGTGTTATGACCACTGAAATGCAAGAACAAGTACTTCAAAGGGGGCATTGATTTTTTATACAATTGAATCAACTTGTGCATAAAAATTGTCCCCATTTTCAAACAATGACCGAAGTGCTAACGAGACAGGTCTCGTTTTTAATTTCGCTCCCCCTGAATCTGTCCTCTGTACTAATAAAGTGCTGTAACATCTCCAAGATTGATTTTTATCCCCTTTCTTGTCAAGCAAAAACACCTCTCTGAAGCCCAATCGATCGTCGCCGTATACCTGTATTTTGGTAACATCTATTGCGGCTATGGTGCATCGCCGTCTGAGCAATGCTTGTCTAACTGGATGCTGTGCTTCGGATTGATGCTTCAAACCATCAAAGAATTGAAAATAAAAATGTCACATGTAGAAGACCTATAGCTTCTTCCTTTCAAGATTCTGGCAGATTTCAAAAGTGCGTGAACGTTTGCAGACACTGCATGAACTGTTCTAACTGACTTTTCAGCAACAAGATAAATTTTCAATGAAGCGATTGCCTTAACAAATAGCAGTTGAACCACTAAAAATAGAAACGTATATAACAGAAGCGATTTTTTTTGTAAATTTCATCAAGTGATGATGAAATTACTTGTAGACGTACAATATTGAAAAAATTACTTTATGTTCGGAAGGAAATGAAAAAGTTGTGGCAACAGAAAAAGTGATACACATATTCATAGAAGAATTAAAATAAGGAGGACATCTAATTTGTGTTTTTTGTTGTTATTTTAATATTCAATGTTATCCGATTTGGTCCTTAATATTGTATATTGTCTGATTTAAGCGGCATCATAGAGAAATACCGTCTTCCTTCCTTATACTATTCCTGAATATTCATATCCTCATGCGTCATTGAAACAACCGAATTCTATTAAGCTGCGAGTTTAAATTCTTCTATTCAAACACTTAACCAAATAACACCTGTCTCTTACCCATCTATGTTTTAAAGCAACAAAACCGAAAACTTTTGTTTCTCTACTGCACAATAAAATAACATATTACACAAGACAAAAGACGATGTTCAAAAGGAAAAAAACACCGAGACATTTCATTAGAATCCCTCTAACACACAGACGCATTCCACTATCCTGCATCAAGGTAACCTTTATAACTAAAGGTTCTAATGGGCTCCTTGGTTTACGAAGCCTTTTCCTCCAAAGCAGCATCAAGCCATATACTCAATAATTTCAACATGTCTATTGACTCGAGTTCGTCTTTGTTCCTCTTCCCTCCAGAAATTCTCTTTTTTATCTTTTCCTTATATATTTTCAGTAATGTTTTTACGGGTTTTTTTTAAATATTACACAGGTTGCACATTGTTCTAGTCTTTGTTCAGAACACATTTAAATCGTCTTTAATTCAAACTTCCAAAGTTATTCAGTGAACAATATGTGTTACATTCCAATTAGAAATGGGTAATCTGTAGACAAGATTAGCTACCTCACCAGGCAATCAGCATTTATATTAAGCAGACAATTTGAGCAAATAAAAGTTCGCAAACCTTACTTATTTTGTAACCTAAATAACAACCTAACCTACTTATTGCATAAATTATAGGTTTGAATATTTTGATAACCTTCCAATCGTATAACTATTTCATAACTTCAGCTTGAACGCTTCTTGTATATTCATTTCATATCCAACCTGGCCTAAATATATCCTTTACCCAAGCATTAGTTTTCATATTGAAATATTACGAAGACTACGCAGCATTTTTAGTTGCGGTTAATTCTTATAAAATGATACCAAATACCGTACAAGCTAATGTTGACATTATACCATTCAAGGAAAAGCATGGTGGGCCTAACAAAGTGTGAAAACTGGGCCAGGTTTTCAAAACAAAACGATGGTATAGAAGTGGGCAAGAATGTAGAAATATATTCTGGAGAAAGTATCAAAATGTTTGTATCGGTCAGGCCATTCATTGGAATGATCATCATTAACAACTAAAAAAATTATATACTGGTAATCCTTCATCTCTTATATCCATTCCGTTTTGAAAGATATACATTTTACTCAATTTTGATAAGCCCTGAGGGTAGAAACAAAAATTTTCCGGGCATCCTTATTCAATACTGTTTTTATCATTTCCAAAGAATTCCAATATAATCTGTCAACTCTATTTATATTATCTGTACAGTCTACTTTTTAAATGATATGAAGGGAAATGATTGTTTTATTTTACATTGTATATTATAATGCCTAGGATTTCCCAATATGTAATTTTCTGACAAGGTAGTAAGTCCTGTAAGTAAAATCACCAATAAAAGTAAAGCCCGAGGTGTAAATAAAATTCTCCGAGAGAATCAATGAGCAACAGCAGCAACTTCCCACTTGTATCCAATAATTTTGTATGTGAGCAAACATATTCACACTGTCGCAAAGTGGCTTTTTCCTCTAAAATAGATAGTAACGGGTTTGATTTTAATATTCGTATTGGATTAACATTGAAATATTAAATTGGTCCCGGATCATACTATTTTTACTTAAAAAGCTTAAATCAACAGAAATAGTATTTCTTTCAGCCAGAGGAGACCAAATTCCCTAGCCAGGATGGTTCCAGTTGATTGATTTCAGTCACAGGTGGCTGGTTCTGGTGCCTGGGTGACACAGTTGTGGGTT
>JBCAUI010530386.1:0-11351 GCA_038406195.1 Haplosyllis anthogorgicola | reverse complement strand
ATTGAAGAAATTTTAGGGGTCTTGTGGATGGCCATATATTGGTTAGAAAAAAGAGCATAACCATGATTTCCAGTCTATGATGTTTTGGCGGGAAACAGCAGGTGCGGTTCCAAAACAATGATTTCTACCAGGTGTCACGACCTGACGCCATAACTAGATAAACATTAGGTGGCGCTGACCGGATGATAAATTTTGATAGGACCCACCAGCAGCTAGTATCAGATGCTTGGCTTCCAGCAAACTATTACACCGTCATAATTTTGCGCGTCATATTTATACGGTGACTGTACTCCTCAAAGTAATTGTAATATCGCCCAATAGCAGAAAGTTGTTGTCAGGTGAAAAATCAATAAAGATGGGTACCCTCATAAAGGTGTGTTCGTAGCTCACTTAATATGCAGAAATGAAACAACAAAGGTATGTTAAGTATCTTAAAGTTGTCTATGTTTTATGTTTCAAACAATAGACAGGGTAAACCGGTGAATTAGGAAAGCTCAAGAGATGAGTCATCTTGTCAAATGGACTAGATCTGTGCTAAATATGTCGACATTATTCATGTTTTAGGGCTAGTGGGATTGCTTGGACTTATAAAATAGATTAAATCTCTGAAAAATGCAGTCCTGAAGTGAATTTACAGTGGATCTTTCATCTCCATTGTTGATTTGTCCCTACTGCTACAACAATCGGTTAGGGATCACGTATAGTTATGGTCAAATTGGCTAAATTTGGCCATATTGGCTATTTTTGGACAATACTCATCTTGCAAGTATGAATAAAAAATATTTATACAATAAATTTTAGCATGCAAACTTTCTTTTAAAAAGTTTTCATGCAGTTATGTTCATTTGAAGTGTAGAAAATGAAGACATTTCATGGTTTTGTTGTTCAGGATCCACCATATTGGACTAGTTCCACTTTCCCAAAATTTAGTTTCTAAATTAATACACTTACTGAAGTAATTTACAGAACTTTTATTACCATAAAAAGAATAATACAATAAATAGAGCATATGATAGCTTGCCCTTTGTAACATAGACAAACAATTGGTTTTAACTGAGTAACTTTATTCTGGCAGCCATACTGCCTTCCTCGGTTCCAACAACAACCACAGATGGCATACCCGGTGGTGGGTATGGATTTCGGCTAGGGTACAAATAAAACATGATAAACAATATCTGTTACATCTCCCCTTTTAAACAAGATGGTTTGATAATGCAAACACAATGTAAATAACGATATATAAATAAATATGATGTAAAGGGTCATAAATATGAAATGAGTGGTTTTGACACTTGGAAAGCAAACATACAGACATGTCACCATACGGACATGGTTACAAATGAGATCATTGGTACTAAATGGAGTAATACAATGAAGTTCAAGTTGAAATCAAATAATACAGTGAATTCTTGACTTTGTGTGATAAATGCAATGCATAATTACATTGTGCGCAGTTATAATTATGCAGAGATCACTGATACATGTATGTACGATTACATAGCTGAAATTTAAGCCATTAAATTCTGAAATAAAGATAAATCAGGTGGCACAAAATTAATGGAATCCGAGTTATTGATCCTTAATTTCTAGTTGCACTGAAAAACATATACGCAGCATGCACAATGTGCACAACAGTATGCTTTACCGTTAAGTGTCCTGTCTATAAATAGACTAAATGTTCACAAATTCCTGTCATCTTGGTCTTCTTCTCCCTGTTAACAGAAAGGAAAGATGTTGTCTTCACTGTCCTGTAGAATGGATACATGGTTGTCACATACAGCTATAACGAAGACACTTTGAAATAGTTATGCAATACGCAATCTGCAAAATTACACAATGATAGCACTATAAAGACAACACATAGAGGAATTAAAATTATGATTTACAAATCTAATCACTTAGGCGGAACACTTACACACCCAGAAAGCGTTACATTGTTACTTGTAGCAGTTGCAGCAGATCTTAAATCTGGCTTCGAAATTGCAACTCTTTTGGTATTTATAACTGGACACATATTTTTTACAACAGATTTGCCACTAGATTTGCCCAATGTTTCCTTTGAAACAATTCGTGCTTTAGTCATAGGGATCTCCTGTTGGACCTGTAATCTAAATGGTATCTTAGAATGACAGAGATCAATATGGTTGCGGGATACAATGTTACCGGATTGGAGTTGCACTTTGTAACTGCGATCCTGTCTCCATTACTCAGCCATTGATCCACTTTCCATCTTTGAAAACCATCACGTCAGCACCTACAAATAGTACTTTTAACTCTTTAGCGTTATGATCATGGTAAACCTTGTTTTTATCCGTGTGCTTTTGGAGTTCTTCTTGAACTGCATCATTATTCTGTAAATTATGAAAGCACAGCATAAGACCTTTAAATTGGCATGAATTTAAAAGTTCAGCTGGTGATCCAAGTTGATCCGAGATAGGCATACAGAAGTATTCTAGTAAACCTAATCGCCATTGATCTGTGCACTTATTCATAATTCTTTTGACAGTCTGAATGGCTCATTCTGCTGGATTACCAGAGTGATGGTACACACTGGAAAAAGAAAGCTTTATGTTTAAATCTTTCATACCCTGCACAAATCTTGTGGATGTAAAATTCGAACCACGGTCACATCTCAACTCCGATGGGAGTCCAAATTCACTGAAAATAGATATCATACACGTTAACATTTCCTCTGCAGAGTGAGATACAAGGCATCGCACTGTAATAAATTTCAAGTACTTGTCTACAACAATCAGGTACGATCTACCCTGAAATTCAAAAATATCACTTGCTAGCATGTCCCAAGGTTTGGTTGGTACTGATGGCACCAACGGTTCTTTCTGTTGTTTGTTTTGATTTTCCTGGCAGGATTGACATTTTTGAACCATCTCTTCGATGTGTTTGTTGATATTGGGCCAGTAAATGCATGTGCATGCATGTAAAATAGTTTTAGTGATACCTAGATGTGCAGTATGTAATTTATCCAAAGCATCTTCTCTCATGGAGGCTGGTATAATGATACACATTCCTTTCAAGACCATGCCATTGATGACACATAACTCGTCTGAAATTGCAAAATGGCTGTACTGACTCTATGCATTCTGACATTAAAGAAGGCCAACCATCATAGATGTACTGCTTTAGGATCTTGAGATTTGGATCTTCATTGGTTGCGGTCTGGATTTCTGAAATTTTAGACTCAGAAACATTAATGTCTGTGTCATGTATTGAAACATTCAGATCTGAAAGTTCAGTATCTTTACCGATTTCTGTATTGTGTGATGGGAGTCTGGACAATGTGTTGGACAGGAACATCTTCCCAGGTCAAAATCGTAATCTGAAATATGAAGTAGCATTCTAGCCAAGTGAGGACTAGTATTAGTAACATTCTTCTTAAATAAAGAAGTAAGCAGTTTGTGATCAGTCATCACTGTAGATTTGCGCACATACACAAGATGTTTGAATGTTTCTAATGCAATTAGAACTCCTAAAAGTTCTCTCTATATATTTGCATACCTGGATTTGACATCAGATAAGGATTTAGCTGCATATGTGACAGGTCTCAGATTTGTGGGTACCTCATCATGTCCTGCTTTGTTTTTCATGTCTTGATCGGGTTGGAGGAGTACAACGCCTAAACCTAATTTTGAAGCATCCGTTTCAACATACACTGGTAATTCTGGATTAAAGAATTGAATAAGACAATCATCTGTGATCTTAAGTTTAAGGTTTTCAAATGCTTGGGTATGTGTTGCCATCTATACAAAGGGTATGTCCTTTTTGGTTAACTGTTATAATGGACATTGCAGCTTGGCAAGATTGGGGATAAAATGCGATAACCAGGTGACAGATCCTAAAAATGACCATAATTGTGCTACATTTTCAGGTATAGGCCAATTCCTGATTTCATACACCTTCTTGGGATCTGGTTTGATACCCTGTTTAGTCGGAACCATTCTGAAAAATGGAACTTCAGCACAGTTCACTCTGGCCTTGTCACCATTCAGATGCAGGTCTATCGCTACACATGTATCGAGAAAAATGATAAGATTATCATCGTGTTCTTGTTGAGTCTCGCCGTACACTAGTATGTCATTGGCAATTCTTGTTACACCTGTAAGATGGGAAAGCAACTGATTAAGTGCTGATTTGAATAAGTTTCCACTATTACAAAGGCCCATTGCGAGTACATTAAAAACATACACCCTGATTGGAGTTAACATAGCCGTAAGTAATTTGGATTTTGCTGAGTGGTAGGTGGAAAAAACCCTTTGTAGCATCGAAAACACTAAAATATTTGGCCTTTGCAAGTTTGCGAGAGACCTCATTGATAGTAGCGCTAAGTAGAGTTAAGTCTAGTCGGATCAAGACAAATAAGCAACTTGCTGTTTGGTTTCTCAACTATCACGTACGAATTGAGCCACTCTGTGACAGTATCTTGGTCTAACTAGGATATAATTCCTTGTTCCTCCATCGACTTGATTTCATCAGCAAATTTGTCTTGTAGGGTGATCGGTACTCTTCTGGGTGCAGCCTGAAATGGAATCGCATTTTCCTTTAATTTTATCTTGACTGGTTTGATTGGTAACCGCCCCACACCTGAAAATAAATGAGCGTATTTGCTGTCGTTAATGATTTTGTCCTTCATTAAGGAGCTGGTACTAATCAGAGTTTTCACTCCTGTCTCATCAGTCCAATTCAATCGCATCCACGCTTTCTGGATCTGAGCTCATTGGATTTGACCAACTATTGGTAACTGGACAGTTAATCGATAGCATACCCAGGGAGGCGCAATCAGACAAGCCCAAAATTGGCTTACATTTATCTGGTACCACATAGAACTCACACAGCTTTGAAATGTTACCGTTTGTAGCAGTGAGATGCACTGTACCCAACTATTTTATTTCGGACTTGTTATAGGCTTCCAGTGTAACATTTTTGTTGATTGACTTCGCTAAGTCTTTGACAGTGAGATCTGGGAGCAAACGCTGAAATTTGTACAATGGCAAGAGATTACCCACAGCACCTGTATCGAGCTTAAACCTTGTAACACAAATGTTACCAGCTTTGTTGCGCAATTTAAGATCCATTAGAATATGCTTGTATCTGGCAGACAGTTCCAAACTAATCTCATCAAAGAGTACATTCTCTTGGACAGAGGCATAGACACCTGTTTTGAATGATACCTTACTAATGACGCTGATGGAGTCATAGCTAAAATGATCTTCGTCTTCTACGCCATGGATGTCTTTGCATGATTTACGACCAGGACCACTACCATGGTGTCTCCCACACTGGGATGTACCTCTGCTGTGACCAGATTGATTGTGTTGTTGCTATACCTGCATTTGCAATCTACAACATTTACTAAAGTGACCAATTTTGTTACAGTTGAAACATTTTTGATTGTAAACAGGGCACTGGCAAGGTGCATGGTGACATTGACAATTACCACATTTGTGCTGACCTGATTGTGATCGTGAAGGACATGCCTCCACAACCACCTCTACCCCTACCCCTGGGGTGCTGCCTTTGGCTACAATCACATTTGCGCACAACATTCACATCTACCGTATTGTTGGACTTGCCGTCTTGCAAGTTCTGTGCATATTTTTCACTCTGAATTATAGACTCGACTTTGTGTGCAATATTTAATGCATCTGCTACTGACATTTCTTTTGTTACTTCTTTTAGAAGTTGTTCTTGCACACGTTTGTGGCAATTATGCATTAAAAACATGAACTTGATAATTTCATCTGTATTGCTAAACTCACAATCAGTAGCTAAATCACGAAGTTTTGACAAAATCACTTTGATCTTTGCAATGGTTGGAGTAGAGTGAACCAAGTTGATACCATGCATGTATCATTTGGCTAGTCAGTTTGAAATACACATCAAACACATCAAGGACTTTATCCAATTCATGTTTGTGGGTGGGATCCATAAAAATCAGATCTTTCTCATAAAGGTCATACACCTTACCACCCATCCAATTGAGTAACATAGCAACTTTCTGTTTTCCATCCAGTTTTGAGAAAGGTCCATTGGCCAGCAAGTTGTTGACTTGCTACTTGAATTTGTTAAAAGACTCATAAATGTTACTACTGTCCCAGTTAAAATTGGGTTTGTTGATCAGTACACTTATTGTTTCGGGCATTGTGATGTGTGTGGAGGGTATAACTAGATGAAAAACTGGAAAGGTTGAGTTTGTATTCAACAATTGAGACAAGTTCTGTACATTACAGAATGGAAAAATACCCATACAAGGGATATGTGATCATGATAATGTTATAACCTTGACCAAAGGGGTACAAATCGAAGGATTTGGGGTGAAAAATCAGATCAAAAGTCCAAAAACGACATGCCAGTTGCAACGCACAACATCTACAATGTAAACAAAGATCTGTCAAAATTAGAATAAATTTAAGAACAGATCTTGTGGGCTGAATACAGCTTGAAATGCCAAAATATCAATTTTAAGTGTAAGAAAACACAGTACTAAACAAAGTTAGAGCCTTTAGAAAGGCTGAAATAGTTGTATTGTTGCTTGAACAGCATTGAAAAATATCAAAAATACCACCAGGAAGTAGAACTCCACCATGTTGTGTCGTGAGCACTGGTAAAATACATGAAGAAGAAGCAGCTGAAATGATTGTCACTTTGTAGTAAAGTCTGGAAAATTGTGGATAAAATGGTGTATATTCTTTAAAACACACTGTAAATAATGTTCTGAATGTCAGGATCCACTGTGAGTTGATGAAGTTAACCAGCTAGGCTTAAAAGTTTGGATAAAAAACTGCAAAAGTCACAGGTTCAATTTTGGAAACCAGCATGGTTCCTCCATCTTGGGATTTCAAAGTCACAACTTTAGACAATTTACACAGCAAAACTAGGCTCCACCATTGTTGAAAAACAGATTCAAATACTTCTCTGAAGGCTCCAAATTGTTTCTTCTGACACCATATGATAGCTTGCAGTGTGTAACATAGACAAACTATTAGTTTCAAATGAGTAACTTTATTCTGGCAGCCATACTGCCTTGCTCGGTTCCAACAACAACAGATGGCGTACCAGATGGTGGGTATGGATTTTGGCTAGGGTACAAATAAAACGTTACGATAAGCGATATCTGTTACAATCATGTCGACAATTTATTAACTATTTTACAATGCCGATGACAATTACTTTACAATGAATGTAATCATTATCGAACTTTGAGTAACCGTTATAAATTCATTTCATCGTAGAGTTTAATGTATCGCTAAGACGGAAGTATAATTTTTGACAGTTTACAGGGTAGTCAAACTACCAAATAGTTACCGCAGTGAAAATCAAAACTTAATAGAAATACATAAATAGTTAGACCTTCAAATGACCTTGACCTGTCGATCTTGACCTCACAGATTTATCATTCACGAGTCAAAACGACTGATTATATTGACAGAAAGCTGTCAAAAATTGAATGGTTTTATTGCTGTGACCTTGAACTTGACTAGATGGTCTTGGACTCACTTTTAATTTAGACATAAAAATATTTCTGCATGCCAAAACTGAAGATTCTGGCAGGGGAGATTTTAAAGGGGACAAAGTCCCGCTTTTTCACGTAAATACATACCGTAAAAACAAACACGAACAACAAATTATTCCTCCCCGCATGGATTGGTAAAAGATTAACTTGGTGTGGATGCGTCTGTTAGCAATAATTTTGCTCCCAAAAATTAAAGGAAAAATAAACTGCTGAAACCAAAACTAGACCGAAAATTATTTTGCCGAGTAAGAATATGAAAGCCAGGGATTGATAATATGTCTGAACGATGACCTTCTAGGACAGGACAAAATATTGAAAAACACCCAGTGCTGATGCAATGACATGCGATTCTTCGAAATAGAAACAATTCTAATGGTCTCTTGACGAGAAATTTATGACGATTATAATAGACTAAGAACGCGGCGTGATAGCATATTTGATGAAGAACTTTGAACTTGTGTCATCCGACTCAGGTGTGTTTTGGAGACAAATTGACTTGATTAATATTGAGCTCAAAAGGACAATCTAGGAATGTTGTCACATCACGGAACATACAGATGATTATCCACAAACAAAATGTCAAACAAGGAATTCTAGTTAATCAGGCACCTGCAGTTTGTGTATTGGGAACATTTGCCTTTCCATCATAAAAGGCCGCGTTTGTCAAGTTACTTAGATATTCGAGAACAATCAACGAACAATGGTAGGCGAGATGTCACTCTACAGTCAAAATTATTCCTTTTCATAAGAGCATTACGGTGACAAAGTCCGTAAGGTGGTGGCTCCTGTCGTCGAGAAAACGCAATCATTTCATACTACGGAGGTCTACCTATACACTGGAATTTATGTCATTCCTTAAAAGCATGTTGAACAGTTAAGCTCAGAAACCATGTTGTAACGGGATTGATGTCAACTATTGCTAGGATCGCCGCTCGACTAATAACATACTAATTTAAAAGAAGACTAAGTTCTGAAATTACCTTCTGGTTAAGTTACTATGAAATTACCATTAAGGCGCTTTTGACAAGACCCAACTTGGTCATTATATCACACACATATATTTTTATATCGAAGCCTTCTGTCACAAACAAAAGTTATCCCCAAACTTCCTTCAACTTTGGCTGGCCCCAATATGAAGCAGTCTCAGCTCTCATGAAATCTGGTAATTTCCATCTTCTTACAGTGACAGTGACCGAGTATAATGAGCCTGAATCATGAAAGTGGTGTCACTTCAGTTTCACTGAAATAATGTAACCTCGGAGCCCAACCGGTTATCAGGAGGGAGTCCATTATGCAATTATGGTTTAATGATGTGGTCTCACTGGACTAACTTGTCATGGCAACTTTACCACTAAAGTGTCTGGTGGTGTCGACTGTTTGTAGTTCCTTCTTCCCATCAGATGGAAGAAGTAAATCAGGAGGAAGGCTTGCAGGGCTGTCTCTTATTACGAAATTAGCAAGCGTGTTGTTTGGTTACAGGAACCACGAAAGAAATAAGTCGTTTTCGCAAATTTCGGTGTTATCTTAATGTTTTGTTTTTACTTTGAAAGGATAATGGCCTTATTAATGAAGTAAGTCCCTTCGGTAATTCTGTTAAAATTTTCCGTACGTTGTTTAATTAGTAAAATATCGTTATTTTTAATATGAGAGAGATATTTCAATTATTTTTGGTTTCATTGCAGTTTTTATTGTGGTGGAAACAAAGTTGGCATTAGGCCTTTTATTTTTAATCATTTGGATTACATTGCACTGACAGGATTTTCAAAGTGTGGCGATCGGAAAAAAATAAAAATAAAAATTTAACTTGGCCCCTAAAAAGCTAAACTGTTTACAAATATCAACAAAATTAAGATTTTTCCCAATCAACTTTCGACAGAACATGTCTGCGATGAGTGTATTTTGCTCTGTGCAACATGTTTGAGCTGCCAGTTGAGTTTGGTTTTTTTTTTGAAATCCCGATTTCAAAGTGCGGCGGGAAATGTAATCCAAACAATTAAATAAAAAAAAAGCCTTATCCCTTTCCTTGGTTTCAAAAAATTCTGAGTTTAAAATAAGTACATACTTATTCAACAATGTCATGAAAATTACTTGCATAATAATACCTGGAGTTTCAGTAACATGACAATACCGAATTAATTAGCCGAAGGCTGTGTCCATCAATTTCAGGTAGATCCTCTGCACGATGTCCGTGGCCTTTGAGATTATCTGACTGGGATCCATTCCCCTAGTGCCTCAGTGGGACCATCAACATTTCTGAGTTAGTTGCGATTCAAGATAGACTGGATAATATGTAATTAAATTGTCTTCACATCTTTTTGGGCACCGAGTCACCACCTTCAACTGTCGTCACACGAGTTAATATAAAAATATCTCCGTGCATTGCTTCAACACTGGGAACCTAAACATTCGACATTTAGATTGCTTCACTCAAATGCGAGTGCTTAATTTTGTTGTAATATTCATATGGTGGGTAAGACCTTTCTTTATTTGGCATGTGCCAAATTTGTCAATTTCATATGCCGATTTTAGTCTAATGAAATGAGAGATAAAAGCTTTCAAGGCTTAGAGTCTTGATGGGCAGACAGACAGATGGACACGCCTGAAGCATTGCCCTTGTCTTCTTGCTATTCTCCGCAAACCTCCGATGTGAGCCCAGTTCAGTTGATGTATTGAATCATACTTTCACTTATACTCATAGGGGACTTCAACACCAATATATTATTCATGATGTCAGCAAATCCAAAAACTTAATTAATGTGTGATGTGGATGAAAACATAGTGTGTTTATAGTTGATTAGGGCCAGGTGGAAGATCTCAAGAGCAATGGTGATCCCGCTTAATTCCCCCAAGGAATATATTGGATATCATGATCTGATCCGAGTTACAAGTCACCATGCACCGCATCACGTTCTGCTGCTTCCACTCATATAGAGAAGTCTCCGCTGTGTATGTGGGACCCGGCTAAATTAATTAAGGGGATAGAATGATTAAATACTTACGATGTGTTTCAAGAGATTTGCTTCGTTGATACGTTGCATGATACGCGGGATATCTCCCGAGATTATCCATTTGGACTCGACAGCGTACATTTTGTTACGCACTGTAAAGGAATAGAAGCCTTTTTGCCATACACACATATGTGCACGCATTCACACACACACGCACGCACACACACGACAACTGTTTACACCACCAGAAGCCTGTCTTGTTTTTGCAATCGATCACTGGTTCGGTTACATGTACTTGCGTGTTTATATCATGTGGACACCGCACTCCGGTTCCTGGGAACATTCTTACGTTTTATAAAGTTGTTTATACATCCAAGACAAGGCACGTTTTGTTGTTGTGATGTTGTTGCTTGGTGACTTGGATCAAAATCAAATGTACTCCAGAAGATACCTCCTTAGAGAAATCAAAGCAAGATCACCAGATTCCCAGAGGAATTTCATCTATTCTAAAGCAACAACCTGCAATGTCTTGTGCAGTAAAAATCAATGTTATCAATTACAGTAGAACTTGTCTTGAGCGACACCTGTCTTGAACGACATGATGACTTTTTAAGACACTTCACAGCATACAGCATTGTTAAAACGAGTTTAAATGACCCTGTCTTAGGCGACGCCTTGTCTTTTACGACACTTTTTGGCGGAAAATGCTAAAGACAAGTTCTGCTGTAACAAACATTTATTTTTAATTTCTGACGTTGGCCACATCACCTACGCAATTACATACTACAATTATGTCGGCTAGCATCAATCGGTGGTGAGGCGGAGTGAATGCACAGAGCAAGCAAAAGCTTAATATTAATTCCATAACATTTATT
>JBCAUI010530375.1:0-11352 GCA_038406195.1 Haplosyllis anthogorgicola | reverse complement strand
AATTTTATGGATTTACATGTTTTGGGGCCAAAATGATAAAAACTATACAGTTGTGACAGGTAAGTATACCAGTAAATGAACCACAAAATTAGTGCAAAACTATTAGTTCAATAAAATATAGAAGCCCGGAAGGCTTCCATCTTCCTCTTAAACTATTCCAATACAAGCACAGTAAAGTATTGTGAAATTCGATAGATTTGGTGAATTATTTGTACTTTCAACTTGAAATAAGTTTTTTTTTCATTATCGAAAACTAACTAGGACAACTCTGCTGATACAATTAAAGTTGTTTTGCCATTATGATATCCTAATGATGTCATTTTTATTATCCTTTGTCTAGAGTTAGCTTACCTGATTCATAACCAGATTGGAATATATTCCCTTTCTGTTCATGAGTTGTTCGTGTGTTCCTTGTTCAACAACTCTTCCGTTGTCAATACCAATAATAACATCAGCTGTTCTCACTGTAGAAAGTCTGTGTGCGATCACGATTGTAGTTCTTCCCTTTCTAGCCTGCAAGTAGTCAGGGTTAATTGATGAAAGGCAAATTTTTTTATTAGAACCGTAACACTGTACTACACAGGATCCCTCTTTGGACATCCTTTGATGTTTACTTAGAAGATTTTTTCGAAAACAATTAACGAAGATTCTATTATTATTGTTTGTACGAGTTATCAGAAATTTGATCAATATTTGTATGCCTAAAGGAGATAAATATTAAAATATCGCAAATTAATATCTTTACTATTAAAATGGGATGCCAGCCTAAGATCTTAGGCCGTTACATAATCTGTCTTCAATACGTGACAGATACTTGGAGTTGGCTGGCTGCCATTCACTGCCAGAGTATGTGTGCACAAGTGTGATAATTGACTGACTTGCAACAGAACTGGATGCCATATGAACTTGACCTTGGCCAACATCTATGACCTACTTATTGTGACCTACTTTCAAAACAAGGTCATGACGACCTACTTCATGCCT
Organism: Haplosyllis anthogorgicola; assembly: GCA_038406195.1. Classification (NCBI taxonomy): domain Eukaryota; kingdom Metazoa; phylum Annelida; class Polychaeta; order Phyllodocida; family Syllidae; genus Haplosyllis; species Haplosyllis anthogorgicola. The sequence continues at coordinate 10,368 of JBCAUI010530375.1, read as the reverse complement.
GCGCCAGTGGGCATCCTGACCTAGTCTGTACTAAAATGATAGCACATTTCAATTTCGCATATTTAAAAGCGCATTCATCATAATATTGTTATGTAAAAAGCAGATAATCATTGTTGTTGTTGTCGTTGTTTTGAGGAACATCAAATGTAACATACTGTGTCAAGAGCTGCTTGAACTGAAGCTTCACTTTCACTGTCCAGAGCTGAAGTTGCTTCATCCAGAAGAAGGATTCTGGGATTTCTGACCAGCGCTCTGGCAATGGCAATTCTCTGCTTCTGACCTCCACTCAACTGTTTTCCTTTGTCTCCAACCAGAGTATTATATCCCTGCAATATTGAGAAACTTTTTAAGAAACTTTTTATCGAAACCATTACCAATGAGGGTTTTTCCTAATTATTTTTGCCAACCAAAGGAGGCAAATTTGCTAATTAGACAATAGAAGATCAAATATTTTTGTACGTACGAGAGGAAGATTAGATATAAATTTGTGGATACTAGCATCTCTGGCGGCAGATTCAATTTCCTCCAGTGTGACCCCTTCACGTCCGTAGCGGATATTTTCTCCAATAGTCGTGCCAAACAAGACAGGCTCCTGACTGACTACACCTGTGGTGATACAAAAGAGGCAATGTATAATATGAGGCATCGGATTTTATAGCATCAGAGCCTGCAAATTCTATCAGTTTGTAAACAATATATTTTCGTGTTGTACTTTTGCTCTTAAACGTTTTCACTTTGATGGTCTTTCGGAAGCCGTCCGAGCTTTGTCGAATGAAATTCCTGTGACGCAATTTACACAAACCTATTTGTTGTCTGAGCCATTTAACATTGAGTTCTTTAATATCAGTTCCATCCAGAAGAATCTTTCCTCCCGACGGATCATAGAATCTCTGTATAAGCTGTGTTATTGTAGATTTACCACATCCACTAGAACCAACCAGAGCCACCGTCTGACCTTCATTCACTGAGAAGGTCACATCATTCAGTACCTGAAAGGAACATTACACATGAAAAGATATTATTCCAGGTAACTGAAAATGCAACAATGAGAGATGGAATTAGAAAAGGAAATTGAATTACTCTTGAAATAATAACATTTTAGGCGTTGTTCGGCAGTCATTTTGCCTTAAAACAGGTCTAGGAGGTGCAGCCACTGACGCACAGCTAAACATGCTTTCCACATGTACAATCCAAAAATACAATCCATCAATCTATCACACAAAACGTACTGAACTTCACCAAATGTATTCTTTGAATGAAGAGAATAGTATGGAACCGCACTGTTTCCAAAGTTCCTACATTAATAGAATTTACCTAAGCTGAACTGAGCCATACTCTTCGTGTGACCGGGAAAATGGTGGAATACACTTTTGACAAATTATCAGGTGTGGAAAGCACGTGATACAGCAGCTCCTAAAATTCTTATTAACTTCAAAATGTACGGAACAAAATAGAGAGCAAAGCAATTCCACGTTCATCAAAAATGTGTCACGGATCCAAAACCTGAATTTCATCCTTTGTGATAAAAAAAAGTAGGACCGTAGGACTAACTAACCTGTGTATCTAGTCTTGACGGATAGCTAAACATCACGTCTTTGAACTGTAAGTTGCCCTTAAAGATGGACAGTTTCTTTCCCTTATCAGACAATGAATCTATGAGGGGAACCTGCAAAATATAACACAGAAAATAATTCCATATACAGTACAATTTTGGACTTACATTTCATTGGCAAAACAATCAGGTAGGTCCCCGTGGCCAATGTATTTTCTTTAGACCCCTTAAAGATGTATTTTGATTCAATAGTACAAAAATATAAATTAAAATATCAAAAAAAAATCAAGAAATTTCTGTGAATTTCGGAACGTGCAGAACAAAAGAGAAAACACAACAGTTCCATGCTGTGCTTTTGATGAACTATTGTTCCAAAACTGAATAGAATTTCATGATTTGTGATAAAATCAAGTCCTGCTGTACCCTATTTACAATGTATGCCAAATCAATTGAATGCAAAAGTGTTAAATTTATATGATTACAAAGTGAATTATTTACTGTTAAATTATGAACTTCTGGCGTAACACAGAAAGTGTATAAATAAATAGCTGTATAAATTCAATGCGATGCTTTTTTATTAAGTTTACACAAGACAGCAATGTCTTTTTTTGTATGCCACTCAGACATACAAACTCTCAGAAAAGTAGTAAAGCAACTTTTTACCATGTCCAGGAGTTGGCAGAATTTGTAGGCTACGACTCGAGATTTGGTGACAATATCTACCGATGGGCCTATAAACGCAATGGACGAGGCCGCAATTCCAATACCGTAGTATATCTGCAAAATATATTCTTTATGTCAAAAATAGAGACCTATTCAAGGCAAATTCCTTTCGGTTGATTTCATGTACATGCGCGCGCACACGTACATCAATGTCGGGTTGAACGTTATTTTATAAGTTTAAACTGAATTAACTTACAAACACTACATACGTGGAAATCCCTTGATATGCTTATCAAGAAAAAACATGTGATATTAATTTTGTTAAAACATTTCAATTATACCAGGATGTCAAAAATTGAGTAGAAATTATTAGCACATTATTGATATCACAATTCATTATTAAATTTAAAATTTGACACCTGAGCCGTAATCACCTTTTGTTGTGATAAAAATGATATTTGCTAAATAGTGGCCAAACATAAATAAGCCAAACAAATAGTAGCATGTTCATGGGCAATGTTAAAGTGACTACATATTCTAATCAGAAATTTTTATTAATTTATTTCAATAGAGTTCCATTAACCCAGTATGAAGTTCAAACTTAATTCAATTGTTGCGGGACGTTACAATTTGATAGTTATTTGATGATCTAGTCCCCACATTCTTTTGGATGACTTGCTTATGTACTTACTACGAGCATGTCTCCTGGAGTGAACGTGAAATCTCTGACCAATTTACTGCCGTACCAAAGGCCAATTGCAGAAATAATGTAAGAGACAGCGTAAGTAATTCCCGATCCTGCACCGGTAATCGCACCGCATTGGTTCGCAAAGTTTTCAGCCTCTCCCAAGTTACTGGTGTATCTGGATGAACACAGTTTACATGTACGTTGATGCATACTGAGCTTACATGTAAATGCAAATAGGTAACATCATCGGAATAAAATGAATTTTTACTAGACCTTTTCCACTCTTTTTGTTGTCCCCCAAACGCGTACACAGTCCTGATAGCACCAAGGACTTCTTCCGCTATTGCTCCAGCTTTGCCGTAAGCCTTGAGTTCCTTTTTAGTGTAGATCGTAATTAACTACAAGAACAATATTTTGATTACAATTTATGCTTTGTGTCTTCTTCAAGAACAGCACAGCATGGAATTCTATTGTTCTCTCTTTTGTTCTGTACGTTTCAAAATTGATAGCAATTTCAGGAGCTGCTGCTTAAAGTCCCTAATGACTAATATCAGTAATATGTGTGACTCGAGAGGATTAAATTTCTACAGATGACTCCTTATTTAGAAATAATAGGTTTTCTGTCTCAGTGAAAGATACAGTGTGGAGTTCTATTGTCGCAAAATGAAATGAATTTCAGGAAAATTTGGTAATGAAACCAAAAATCATTAATACAATTTTTTCACTAATATCAGTTATTTTCCTACCAATAGTGTAAATATTCCTGTCCAACATGCTTAATCTGCTAGATAGGCAGGCAAAATCAATAAGAAATACCTCGAATGGGGTCATCTAAGAAACAGCTCTGTCGTTGACGGTTTTTTTTTCAATATTTGTGATTGAATAAACATATTTTTGCATGAACAAATCAAGAAATTTCGATTAATTTGGAACCGTATAGAACGAAAGAGAGAACAAAAGAACTTCATGCTGTGCCTTTGATGTGCTATTGTTCCAAAACTGATAGGAATTTCTTGATTTGGTGGTGTTAATAGTTTAAAACGCCTTTCCGTGGTCGTTATTTTGCCGGTTATTGCCAAGATCGGTATCATAGACACAGCTACTAAAGTTAGTTGCCATCCTTTAACCAGGGAAATAACAATGCCGGCTAAACAGGAACTTGTCCACTGGCAGACAGTCCCAAACGTGATTCCAATACCATTATGAAATGTTTCTATGTTACTGAAATGAAAGATTATACAATTTTTTTGAATGGCTGTAGTATTTTAAAACACGTAAGTCAGCAGATTAAAGACAACCATCATATCATGTCACATTATCAGATTTGAAATTTGTTCTTTCAGATATATGGCTGTATGATGTATGATACAAAATGCTCATAATGAAGCATAATTCTTGTGACGGTTGAGAGCAAAAGAATTCATGGCCGTGCCCTTGACGTCTAACGAGAAATTCTTTTTTCCAAAACTGACAGGAATTTCAGGCTTTTTCTAGAAGTAAAATTTTCTAAATTCCGGATAAACTTACTCAGTTAGCATTGTGTTTAATTTTCCTGTCTGATTCGTATCGTACCAACTGATGTCCTGTCTGAGAATCGATCTGAATAAAGCCACTCGTAACCTCTTGGTCTGACGATATGCGGACCATTGCAGGAACACCGAACCAACTCCAGAACAAACAAATGCTGTAACTCCAATGTCTAAAACAATACAGAAAGATTTTACGGAAATCTGTAGAGTGAATTCGCTTTGATACAAGTTTGCTTCGTCATTCCAGAATCCTGAAATCGATCTAAAACAGATTTTGGTTGATATAATTTATCTTCATAATAAACCAATCAACTTTCAAGAAATTGGTAAAATTCAATTGATGAGTTTAGACATGGCAATCTTAACTTTTTTTGAGAATAAATTTGTAATAGGAACATGTAGAGGACGGTTATTCAGAAGTTCAATGTTGTCAATGCCATCACGGAATTTTGTCAAGCAACGAGGTTTCCTAACCTACAGATCCAGGGTTGTGATACGCACAGTAATAAAGAATAGTCTGCGTATTGACTTCCCCTATGGGGGAACTACCACTATTTCTCTTTCTCAGTTTTAAGAATCTGATGTTAGACTGAAAGATATGCAAATGAATGATACTAGTAGATCCGAATCTACACAGCACTTTTTTCCAAACATTGTCAATATCAACATTTAGTGATCTTGTAGATAAAAGAAATACTGAAAATAGTCTACACAGACCATTTTTCAAAAAAAAGTTGCTTAGATTTGGATCTACTGATGTTATTTCATATGTGTATCATGCAATCCTATGATATAAATCAGCATCAGATTGTTTAAAAATTAGAAAGAAAAATGGTAGTATTTCCCCTACGGGGGAAACATTCAATTAATACGCCAACTAGCCTGTGTTTCGTGTCGTTTCGCGTCCCTGAGATAATCGTCGGACTGTGAATTTCTGATACAAAGATTCTGGTTCTAAATTAGATCTACACAGAATAATCTTTGAGGAGCAAGAAAAGTAAATTGTATTAATCTGGGAACAAAGAAAAGATAACACAGTGCGAAATTCTAGTTGTCCAAAATGAGACAAGTAAAATTTACTGGAATATCAACAACACCTTACTTACACATTAATTTCATGACTCGGTCATGAAGTGCGTCAGAAACATCTTCCAAAAATAAAGATGATGAAGTCAAATTAGCCAAGTCACCGCTGGAATTATAAACATATTCGAGGTTTTTCCTACGTTTCTGTCAGATTTGACAGATGTGTCAGATTCGGTTGACATTGTAATTCATACAAGGCAGACCATTTGTAATTTTTAATTACAAATAAATCATGCATGGCAACTAATACTTGTAATGAACAATGTGTGTTGCATTTTTGATAATTTGTACTGAATTAGACAAAACCTCCAGTGTTTTTTTAATTAATCCTTGCTCACAGAACATGTAGATGTTTTGTATGCGCGGACCTAACCTAATTGAGCATTGATGCATGAAAAGACATTTCCCACCCACCCCCGGTCACTCCGGGTTTTACATTTTAGATTTTCTATTATTGTGGAATGACTAGCCTGTTTGACTCAGTTACAGGCCATTTAGCTCATTAAACAAGAACGTGTAAATTTTACTGAGCTACAACGTCCTCATGCATGAATGCACCTCGTGGTGTGCCAGTGCCATGTCTAGTTAATTGATCATTTGTTCAATTGTCTTAGGTGCACATTATACCCCACAATATGCACTCCACAAATCTATCCCATAATTTAGCAGTATTTTTCTCGGGAAACCGTCTAGCTACAACTCTGTTGTTGCAATAACAAAACCAAATTTTACGCATTCAATTAGAATAACACAACTAAATGGGATTATTTAAAATCAAAAAAATCTTATTACATCTGTAATGCTTCAGAACCAAAAACTGCGCCTTCATTTTCGAGAAGTGAATTTGCCATAGAGCCCAGGAGGATCAGCTGCCCGGGAATTAAGGCTCCAGTAACGCAGCAACAGAGGATTCCTGCTACCATCAGTATCTTGTCCAAGCAGTAAGCGAATCTAAACTGTAAATTAATCCTTTTTCGTAATAAAGTTCTTCTATTTAAATACAGTTCATTTGTTCTGTCACATGTGCATCATATCTTCAGAGATATAGATAAACAGCTTTTCGTTACAAAACACCGAATGGATTTTGCGCTAGAAGATACCGCCCTCTACACATCCTCCAATTCTCGATATTGCAATAACATTTGGACCGTGCTCCTTCAAAAACAAATACGCTGAGTGTTCTGTATTGTCGCTAACTCCAAAGATGTGACACAGATGTGAAAAGGATAACTGAACAATATTTAAATAAAAGAAACGTATTTCCGTAATAGCTGTATACCTCAAGTACCAATGCAATACTTTTTAAATTAATATCTGTGGTATTAAAACTTTCGATTGAGTTCGTTTCCAACTTGATTGCACTTTAGGATATAACATCCATATGTATAAGAATATATGTATCATAACATTCATATGTATAAGAATCAAGGTTTCTCAAAATTCATCTCTGCTAAAATATTAAACAATATTTTACCATTACTTCGTTAGTAAACTAAAATTGGCTGCTTAAAACCATATATTTTAGCAGTTGGCCTAAAACAGTTATTTTTTTAGGCATTAATGCTAGTTGTTTTACTGATCATAGATTAAATTTAGGCAAATTTGCCAAAATATTTAGGCAAAAATGAATGCATTAGCTTGGTCAGGTTGATCTCCAGAAATACCTTTCTGGTTTTTCTAGTTTTAGGTTAACATATCTGAAATGTCATGCGGAATTGAGACATCATCCTTAAACGGAACAAATAAACATTTGTTTTGAACAACAAACCAGATAAATGTTTTTGGACATAAAAGTGACACGGTTATTATTACAGCCTCATATGTTAATGGACTAGTATTGTAGAAACAAGATCCAGTAATGGCCAACTGTTTTGGTCACTTTGACTAATACGTCTTAAGTAACCTGAAATGGTTAGCAATCAGCTGGACCGATGAGCAATAGAAATATTAACACGCAATTTGAATGCAATTTATGTACTGTTGTGCTGTTGTGTTAAGAGTACTGCCGTCTCAGGTCATACGACATGAGATAATTTGATGGCCGTTCAAAAAAAGTGATGAACTGGTGTTTTGAAAATAATGCCAGGCATAAAAGACACAACAAATGAAAGAGAGGAAAACGTAAACTAAGAGTACCGTATACCATTTCAAATGTTCCAGCCATGTTTGACTCATGCTTGGATTCCTGACTGCGCTTCGCGTTGTGGTAATCAGTCTTCGAATTTGTTTTTTCATTATCATCTGAAAATAAACGCACTGAGTATGAATGTTTAATTCAATGGAAAGACCAACAATTGCAATTACAGTGACCTTCCTACAGAGCGACCACCTGGTTCAAGCTAACAAAGTAGTCTCTCTAAAGGAATGGCTGTTCTGTAGGAAGACTTTCTTGCCTACATGCTTTTGTTGTTAGCGTGCCTTCCTGGTCACCATAGTTCAGGCCACAGTTGAATATCTTTCTTTGTGTCACAGTGGCTTCCTCATGTCTAAGTTTGAGGAAGAATGCTAAAATTTTATGTTTTTGAGTGTGAATTTTTCACATCATTTCCTGCAGACTTCTAAAAAGTTGTCTGTGAGAGTCTCAGCATGTTGAAAATGGCCTCTCAGTAGGATGAAAGTGACAATTTCTGGCCAAATATGGTGGTTGTTGGTCCTTCGATAGGAATGGCTGCGTGGTAGGGTTTAATTTAAACACAAAAACTCAAATAACATTTGCAAGTGGCTGGTCCAAAGGAATGGCCGCTTGGTGGGGAGGTCTCTCTACAGGAAGGTCACTGTATTATGATTATAAATACCAAAAGGTGAAACTTTGTTGGTATAAAAGAAAAATAGTTTTGTGGCAGAGTAGTTTTATGTTTTAGATTGCAGTTCAGTGCACCACATATTTAAGCTTCATAACAGCTCACTGCTGCATTCCCTCCAGGGTTAGAATTGGTCCTTAAGGATGCCTGCATATGTAGTAGCGCTAGATTGTGATTTCCTCTGTTGATGTTTCAACTTAGCATCAGTGATCCACTGCTCTTCATTCAGTATAGCTTCCTTGGCTACTGCACTGTACCTAGCTGTGCAGTCTTCAGTTCTCCCAGGTTTTGTGATCTTTATTGAAACTCTTGAGTGCACTTTTTAGTGTGTCCTTGTAGTGCTTCTTTAGACCACCTCTTGTGCAGGCACCAACCATGAGTTCCCCATGAAATATTTTCTTGGGAATATGGGTGTTTGGCATTCTTACTAGGTGTCCAGCCCACCTGAGCTGTGATTTCTTCAACAGCATATAGATAATAGGCATTTTGGCCATTTCTAGTACCTCTGTATCAGGGATTTTGTCTTGACATTTGATCTTGAGTATGATGTGCCGACAGCTCATGTGAAAGTGGTTAAACTTCTTGGCATGGCATTAGTATACAGTTCAAGTTTCACAGGCATAGAGTAATGTTGGTAGTACAATAGCCTTGTATACTTTCAGCTTCAGCAAATCCCACAAAAGCTAATTAATTCACAAGTTTGGTATGTGTGAACATATCTACTATGTTAATCATCTGTTCAAGAAACCTTGCCTGTCACAGATTGTTAAAATGAAATTCAGTTGAGCTGAGCTGCCATACTACAATTTTGGTAGCACCTGATGGGCAATAAATGCGTTCAGTTTTTAAACAACACAAATTCAAAAGCAAGGCGTAGCATTCTTTTGTTTTGTGCGTTTCCAATTTGATAGAAATTTCAGGATCAGGCCCATAGGCTGAGATGGTTTTTATTTCAAGATTCTTGTCATGCCATTTATTTACATATATATCAACATAGCTAACACTTTAAGTCGATTTGTGCGCAGTCTCCATCTGTGTATTAAATTTTCCTCATAAACAGAATTTGATTTTCATTTCAGGAGATGTTATTTGCTCCCTACTGAGAAGGTAACACTGTGCTTGCGTTTCCAACAAAATACAATAGATTGACTGGTATCATACTTCAGTGATGAAGTGTAAGAGAATGAATCAGCTTTTGATGAGACGGAAAAGTTAACTTCAATGTGTTAATCAGCCAAACATAAACAAACCAACGTAAGTCGAGAACATGTGGGCCAATCAAAAACGGAAGGTGTTTGCATGTCCTAGAGATCCTTCGAAAGTCCTGATCTGAATGAGAGCATACTGAAACACATAGCTTTCTTATTTTATTTCATTTCGCAAGAGCTGACTAGACTATGATTATTTTATGTTTACGCGGAAAAGGGGTAATATTTCATTAGATTTACAGTAAATTGAGTCACAGATTGCACTAAATTGACGTTTGAAATGTCGAAATATTTAAATAGATGGCACAGACGTACAAAGGAAATCCGGCCTTTTTCATAGACCTTTCAGCCAGCTGGCCAGTAACTTGATACGAAATACCTTTGGAGGGCGTCAGTGACCCGTAATCCGAGTACCCTTGAATGCTCATTTTGTTGTTCATTGTTTGCGACTCATCCTCCTCGTCTTCTTCTAATATCAAGGCTGCAAAACAACAGGTTACAAAAAACATCAATTATGTACACTGATCTAATGTTGAAATGTTCGGTCTTCTTAATCATGAAATCCGTATTAATTTGGACACGTGCAGAACAAAACGGAAACAAAGAATTCCACACTGTACTTTCGATGTGTTATTGTTCCAAAACTGATAGAAAATTCTGGATTTGGCCTTTTCATTTTGGGGACAATAAGTAGACTGTTTTTCTTTCACTCAAAGAAAAACAGTTTGAAGTTCTATTTTTACAAAATGAAATCAGTTTCATTGCACGGAATTCGTATCAGAAGTTTAACAATAGCGCATCAAAGGCACAGCGTGAAATTCTTTCCTTCTCTCCTTTGTTC
>JBCAUI010530364.1:0-11352 GCA_038406195.1 Haplosyllis anthogorgicola | reverse complement strand
ATGCAATCATTTCCAGCACTGTGTTTATATTTTTGCTAGTGCATTGAGGTCTATTAATCACTAACAGCAAGAGTCAGCATCTCCTAAGGAGGTATTCGTAAATAGAAGGCAGTATCAATATGACGATTGCAGATTCCCTAGCTGAAGTATCTATTATGTAGTATTACGTGGGAACCGTGGTTTGTTTTCATGTGTTTTGGATAATAGATTTTGGTGTCACTCCTACAAAGACATTTTCCATTTCTGTAACCAATTCAGCCAGTGCAGTCCCACGCCAATCGTTTCCCCGTGCGTCTTGCCCAGGTCTATTGCATCACTCTGGGCCTTGCTTTCTAACCCTTTGATTTACACTTTCTGGTTTCGTTTCTTACATTGCGCAAGTCTAAAAACGTCACTATTGTCAAAAGATTACGGCAATATAATGAACGGAGATAACATGTTGAACATAGAACAAGTGTAACGGAGATGAAGTCTATGCATTCATGCTTATTAACTTGAATGTAAAATACATGTGGTCTCAGTGGAGGTGCATGTTGAACTGAGGAAAGGATACTAAAACAATGCTATGCATAATTCTAATTAACCAATAGGATAGCCTCTAGACTGTCATGTGGATGCAACTGCAGCTGTAAGGTGGGAAGCCTGCAGCACCTCTGGTGTTACATCCAACTGCAGTATGAGAAGGATGTTAACTCCAATTGCCGTATGACAAAGAAGGGAACTCGGTCTCTAGTCCTTGGACAATATGAGCACGAATTTACATGGATAAGCTGTGCAGATAGAGCAGTTCTCACAAAACTACATGCTCAGCGCTACATATTAGATATCTAGATTTAACATTACAAGCAGATCATGAAATTACTATTGACAGTTTAGCTCCCAGCAACAATTGAATTTCATACTAAGCTTATTCAGTTCAATTGTTGCGGGGCAACAATAGTAATTTCTACACATTAGACATATGCAGATTTAAGTTTTGTCTATCAACTGGGGAAAAATTAAGTTCTTAGTTAGGGGCGTTTTAAATTCATGGGGAGTTAGTGTGTCAAACTTATGGCGAAAACTTGTAATGAATTTGTAGTCACCAGAAGAAATGTTATCAAAAAGTGGAGAGATTTCAGAAAAAGAAAACTGTATCAGTTTTGGAACAATAAAATTTCATACTCTGTCTTTATTCTTGTCAACATTTCCCTTAAAGGATATTGGAATTATAGTTTTCATAAACTGGCAGAACTGGTTTGGCGGGAATGGTTACTCACATAATCTAATAAATAGGCCTCAAACAGTGCCTTATCCATGAATGCGTAATCCGCAACCTTGTTCTAAATATAGAACAGCAGGATCCAGATTGGTGAATGAATCATTTACCTGGTCCGAGTGCGTCATTTGTCTGCTAAAAATAGACGGAAAACACCGCTCCTTAAAAACGCCCCCCCCCCTCCGTCCCACGCAGATAGGTATCTATAAATAGATACACCAAGCGCTTCATGAGTTAGCGAGTTACACGTTTTTTTACCTTAGAGGACGTGATATATTTTTCAAAAGCAATGAATTTTTGTAGTATTGTCAGATCAAGAAATTGTAAGAAAAAGTTTCGGTCCGGGAAATGCTGGCCTATATCTCTGAACGCACTGAAATTTCGCGTTGAAACGTTTTAATAGGCCTCTATGATGATTTCTTGATCTGTGAGATTCTGCTAAAAAGAGTTACGTTTTCATAGAAATAATAAATTGAAGGTGAAGTCTGTAACAAGCCTCTAACAACAACACAAAATAAATTTCTCTCAGTATAAAGAGATAAACCAACGCATAACTTAGCCTCGCTACCTGTAAACAACTTCTTGCATTGACAGCACGATAGAAAAGCAAATCCGCTGTTTTGAAGGTTTTGTTGGACCAGGGTCAATTTTTGGGGCCACTGATTACCCCTCTTTTGGACTTCGTGTGACCATCCCCATGGGTTTTAAATCCAGGGAGGATCTCTCGCCTGCACCCTTGCTTGCATGAGGTGATCCCTAGGATCACATCTGGTGTGACACCTGCCTTTTCCACCAATAGAGGTGTACACTGTATAAGTGTGTACAAGGCATGGCCATCTGGGCCCCTCTCACGTACATCAGCTGGGATTTGAACTTAGGAGTGAAGATCTATTGTTCAAAAAATCACAAAATATTCATCGTCCTTGAGAAATTTTGGAACAATTTAACACAATATAATTTGACACTGCGCTTTTTGTGTACATCCATATTACAAAATTCTTTACTTAATTCACAAAACTTTCAGGAGCAGTAGGAAACAAAATGTAAGTTACTAAACTCTTCATATTTGAGGGCAAATATTATGTGATGGTGTTCTGAACTGCAATAATTTAGGGTCTATATTTTATGGAAAATGAAATCCATTTTAGAAGCTGAGCTGGTCGAGTGTGTTATTCGTTCCCTTCTTGAATAATAGAGTTCGAAGCTGTGCATTAGTAGGGAACAAAGTGTAACAAACAAAGCGCGATATTTTTGTCTTAAATTATGTGATGGTGTTCTGAACTGCAATGGTTTAACAGCGACTTTTTCCTCGCCATATAACTGTGGCAACACCACACTTCGCTCCTTACTGCTAAATTCATTATTTCTCCTGAAATACAATTAATTTGCATTTCATGGTTGCGTTAAATCGGGTAAAATATCTCTAAAACTTGAAGCATCGTCAGAAACGTGAAACCACACCTCTTGGAAAAACGGGTGGATTATGGGCGATAATAGGGGTGTAGGAGGGGAAAAGTGGGTGTCAACAATTTTATATGATTAGTTAATTTACTCAGTGATGAAACGGAAGGCTCTAAAGAAGTGAAATGAGTGGGCCTAATCACTTTTGAGCGAAAAACGTCACATGCGCATACGTGTGTGTTTTTAATTCTGATACAATACTTTTTTCTGGTTTGGAGGGCTTGGCGTGATGTGTGCAGAAAATGAAAAACCCAGCACGGAATTCTTTTGTTCTATCGTTTCTTCTGTACATTTCCAAATTGATAGGAATTTCATTAGCTGAAATGTTTCCTGTTATGATGGACAAGTAAGATCATAAGTGCCGGCAGTTTCTTTTTATCACTCCTTTAACACATGCAAATTCTATTAAAGCTGTAACAAGGTACCTTACAGAAGTACCCTTGTATACTGTATAAACACGATTAATACCGTTTTCTTGTGAAGATTTCAGCTTTAATTACAAACCATTGACTGGAACAGAAATCATTGGGTCTCATGCAGTTTTTGGGCAAAATTTGAAAAAAAGTAACCTTTGTCACTAAATTATTCAAACAAAAAAATAGAATAAGAAACTATTTGTCGGTAATAGATTTGCTTATTTCCGAGTCCATTCAGAAATCCATCTAATGTCAAAAAGTTACAAATTCAAACTTTATATCTTGGCTAAATTGACAGATCTGCTATTATTACAAATGTCACCTCGACATATTATATTAAATAGGTGAAGTAATAACTTTCTATAATATTCATTTCACCTTATGTCTGCTTTTAGTAGCAAGTTTATGATTAAAATTTTACTTAAATCATCTTTCACAAATATACAAGATACAGTAAAACAGTTATTAATGGCTTTTTACAATTAAATAATGACACTTTCACAATGAATGTCAAAATTATATAAAATTAAATGGACAACAAATAGAGTCTGGTCTATTTGTGTAACTTCAAAATTGACGGTGGTTAACAAAAGAAAACGTGTTAAGAGTTTTTGTTGGACCAGGGCCCATTTGTGAGGCCACAGATTACCCTTTTTTTTTGGACTTCGTGTGACCTTCCCCATGGGTTTTAAAGCCAGGGTAGATCTCTCGCCTGCGCTCTTTCTTGCTTGCATGCGCTGATCCCAAAGGTCACGTCTGGTGCTGCACCTGCCTTTTCCACCAATAGAGGTGTACACTGTATAAGCGTGCAGCAGGCAGCCAGCCTCACTTTTCAAAAGTATATGAAAAGTGAGGCTGGGAGCCAGCTGCACGCACGAGACTTAATGTATCTGGGACGACTATCTACAAATAGCGCCAACTACAACAGTAAGATTAGTATCACAAGTTGAGAGAAATATATTTCAAAACAAATTAGATGAAGGCCATCACAAAAACGGAATAAAAATACCAAAAAAAGACTTTTTTAAATCTAAACGTGACAAGACCAGTACGCGAAATGTGTATCAGAACTTTAACACGGTACCTTTAAGTGAGGTCCTTCGTGTACACATTTGATATTATTTCTGTGTAATTTTGAAAAAATGCCGCTCACCAAACAAATAACTGATTGTATAATCATTACTGTTTGAAAGATAACATAAAATAACGCTTTCTAATTAGTGTAATTACCCAATTAGTCTAGACATTTCGAAAGATTTATTTATTTATCTGGTGTCTGCAAACAAGGTTTAATGTTTTCAATAAATATAGTTATGTAGACATCATATAAATATTGCCATTGTTGTTAACGTGATAAATCAAATTATGTTATCCGGTATCTTATATATTTACTCAATTGGTAAAAATGCAGCCAACAAATACTGGCAAAAATCCTTTCTTCCCTAATTTGGCAAATTACTACAATTATAAAATATTTATCGAACAGAAAACAGGTCTAACGAGGGTGAAATCGAGGGTGAAATTCGTTTATTGAAAACTGAGTTAACAAAGTTGTTCAACAAGGCTTTGTGCAGTGATGTATTTGCATCTTCACCGCAGCTTTACCGTCTTATTCCGCCCGTCCCTCCGTCGCTATCTGCCGGCTACCAGGCAGAGTAAGCCGCCTGCCTGCCCCGGGGCCCATCCCCTTCTACCGCCGCCCTCAGGAAAATCATTTGTTTCCTGATATAAGCACAACGTGGATTTCTATTGCTCTCAGAGACGCACTTTAGTAGTACAGACTACTTGACTAAAATCAAAACTAAAATTATGGAACACGATTTCCCTGATCTTTAGACAACTTGAAATTTCATCAATTTTTTATTATTTTTCATCATTCACATGACGAAAAGCTAACGCTTTGAATCTAAAACTGATATGGAACAATAGAAATTCTTTATTGAATCAACACATTCTGTTTTTCAAAAATGATGGTCGTGGAAGAAAATGTAGAACAAAAGAACACATAACAGCAAGTTGAACTATAATAACCAGCTGCAATATCTAACAGCTGGACAACTTTTCCGTCTTGTTTCCCTGCAACATTTCCATTTCATTTTTGAGACAATATGAATTTACCATGTGCCTTTCATTGCAAAACACTGGAAGACAATTTATATTGTTTCAAAATGAAGAAATATTTCTTTCTTTGCTACTTGGTATGGATGATACATACAGGCAGGCAGCTTTCTTCAAATCCTCCTTCTTCCCCTGCTGACTGCAGGCAGGCTGCTTCACCTGCAGGCAGGTGGTTAGGTAGGGCAGCACCGTACACACAAACTGCTTCACACATCCACCGCGACTCTCTCTCCGCGTGGCGTAACTAGAAGCGCTTCACTCACGGATCCGCCGAGTCGTCTATGTGGATTTAAGTGACAGCAGCCTGGCACGCTACTAACACTACTAGCGGATAACCATCGCTACAGACGTAACTCACGCCACGTTCGGAGAACACGTTAATAAGTCTCAATTTTACATTACGGAACAATACAAGTAAGTACACTGTTTTCTACTTCATTAGTGTTCAATACATTCTAATTTCAATGCACTTTGTGGAATTTAGAGTGAGATTAGAACCTGTTTGTGGCTTGTAGGTATAAAGTTTTTTGTTCAGTACTTTGGTCATTGGTTATTTTACATTGTGGATTGAGTGAGTGATTTGTCAGCATTTCAGATGGAATTTGATGAAATCTAAGGCTTTTCAATTTTTACCAGACTTTATAAAATTAATATTAATTGCTGGCCATTTTTCACAAGTTGTAGCTTTTGATTTAGAATTTATACTTAAAGTTTAATGGTTTGTACTGGCTGCGAGTTGTTGATATGAAATCTGATGAGGCTTAAAACCGTTAAGGCTCTCTATCTATTTATTTAATTGGACATGTGGTCAGTCAGGAAAAGACGTGCTTAGAAATAATTGCTTTGAGATGGTGTTTAATACTTCAGTCTTGATCAGTGAAATGTCCAGCATTTGTGAGGAAAACGAAGATTTGGTAGCTGGATGTGAAACAACCGAATTAGGAGTGTTGTAAGTTGGCAGCTGTTGAGACGAATTTGATAATACTAATTACCATTTTATTGGTGTCCATCTCAAGCTGTTTTGTGTTTTTGAGTTAGTAGTGTTTAGTATTTAACACCTATTGCCTTGGGCATTTATCTCCACTCATATCGATGTGTTTATAAAATTATATCTCTTTGTGGATCTTTCAGTGCAAAGATGAAACAATGAAACTTTATTGTAAATTTATTTCGGTTGGTGTATAATATAAAGTATTCAGGAGATAGCTTCAAAAAAATAGCTGTCCAAAGTGTCTGATTCCTTGCGCAAAGTGGAGAATTTTGAATTTATGATTTCTGTCTCTGTAAAATTGGCCTGAAAGTAAAACAAAAGGTCTATGATTTTTTAAGATTCTCTCTTTTCATTTCTTTTACCATTATTTTGGGGCCACTGGGTCCTCGACTTGGGTGACTCTGCCCTTTAGCTTTATAACCGGAGTGGATTTTGGAATTCTGGAAAAGAAAATACAACCAGGAGGAAATTGCATTAATTTCAGACCAGTAGATTTGTAAATTTAATGGAAGAAGAATGAAATTTACTGAATTAAACACATTGCGTGAAAATTATAGTGTTTCTAAAATGAACCAATTTTAGGGGCTGACCACTTCACTCCTTTTTAAACTTTAATCCTTCAAATTTATTTCTCATTTAATTTGATTACTGTTCTGTACACCTTTACCAAAGGCAAATGGGGCTAAATACTAATTGAGGTCGAAGTACTAACTGAATTCACTTTGTAAACACAAATCAAGGCGAAGAAGAAGATAAGTTCATAAAAAATAAAAATGATTGGAAACTGTCTAGAAACTAGGATGTTTTGTTTTTGATGCGCATAAAAATCCTATTGTTCAAAACCTGTAGTGTTTCTTCCTCTGTAAAGTTACAGAAACATTGCGTTGTGAATTTCTATTGTTCCAAATTTTACCAGAGAGTTCATCCTCTGCTTAAATGTAGAAATATTATTGTGCTACCTTGTATTACCTTAAAGATCTGTGTCTAACAATGTAACACTCTGTTTCAATGTCACTGGGGGACCAATAAATATTACTTGTACAAATATAACACTCTGGGAACGCTTAATTTTGATGTAATGGTCTGAGTCATGCAGGTTTATGATTTAAATGTGCACTAAACAGAAACGAATTGAAGTAGCCGTTTGGCTTCAAAACATTCGAACTGCCACTTTAAACTTGTCTCAACTAAAACATTTAACGCATTATTTATGTTTATTTAACAATAGTTTAATAAAACCGTCTTCAGGGGTGACAGGTTGATGATTCTTATCTACTTACTAAGCAGGGCCTTCGTCTTCAGTCCACACACAAATGTGTGACGTCACCATCTGGTGACATGACGTAACGTAACATAGCGTGACGTAACATAGGGGTGGAGGTTTTCCGCTGGGTTTCCAGCGGGCTTTTATTCAAATTTATGATGACATGTCTGGTATGACATTAGTAGTTAAAGTTCATAATTCTACACACAAAATGCTGCATTTGGAATAGATAGTTTCCATCATTCATGTAATCAATGATAAAGATAAAGCCCTTGTTGCAGGTGAATTCATTCAAGAAACTAAAACAAATAAACAAAGCGAGGAGAATGATTTTGTTTCAGATTCCAGACAACTGCTGTGAAGTTACGTGAATCCTTAAATTTAATCAATTTTGCGAACAGTAGAATCTACACTTTGTGTCTCACATCATCATTGTTCCTAAGATTAAGAGCCGCGATAGAACGTTTCCAGTGGTGAAACGGACCCAATCGAAAGTTTTAATACCGCAGGTATTTATTAATTTCTCTTGAAGTCTTGCATTGATACATGAGGAATATATGTATTACGGTAATAAATTTCTTTTATTTAAATGTGGTTCAGTTGTCTATTACACATCTGTATCACCTCTTTGGATATGGCAATATGACAGTTTTGTCGTTACCCCAAAAGATGTGATAGAGATATTAAAAAGACAACTAAGCTCTGTCTAAATAAAAGAATTTATCACTGTAATAGCTACATTCCTCATGTATCACTGCAAGACTTTAAGAGAAATTAATAAATATCCGTGGTATTAAAACTTTCGATTGGGTCTGTTCACCACCATGGTTTCATCCAAAATACATGCCGTAGACTAACAGATTACTGTCTAACAGATCATGAAACTACTACCGAAAGTTTAGCGACCCCTAACCGTTGAACTGAATTTGTCTCCCTAAATTGCCTAATTGTCTATCGAATGAAATTCGATAAGACTATGTGGTCTTCAGTCTGAAAAACAAAGAATCCAGTCATCCCATCTCTAGGTGGGTGGGAGGTGGGTGGGGTGGGGTTGGGATGGGGTGGGGTGGTGGTAGGTGGGGTGGGGTAGGGGTGGGGTGGTAGTAGTGGTGGGGGTAGGGTGTGTGACACTTGATAGATATCACCAGAGACGTTTCCAAACTGACAAATTCCGTGTACTGTAGAACTCATCCCCTTTGTGAAATACATGAGGCTACAGGACGGCCATTGTCATCTTTAAAAATGAAACCATCAATTCAATATATTTAGTACTTCATTTAATAAGAGAATTAAGATAAAGTAGAAGTGACAACGCATCAAGAGGTATTTTATGCTCCTTGTCATACGGAAAATATTTAAGAAGTTTGTGTTTGCCTTTTCATCCAGGATCAACTCTTACTTGGTTTTTACACAGATTGCATGAAATGCGTAGAGACCCGCTTAAAATGCAATTACAGATCGCCAAATATAGTGGCAATCCTAGTATCAAAATATGTTGCATGTGCATGCAAAGGATTCTACGTCTGCTTGCTTACTAACGTCGAAAATCTGTATGGTTTCAAATGGTCTCACAGGCTGAAGAAAGTCTGATGCAGAACTCATCAGTAGGGTACGAAGTGTAGCTTGTATTTACTGCCCATCAGGTGCTGCCATAATTGTGTGTGGTAGAAAACTCTTACCTTTACGGTTCATCACACAATCTTAGATATAAAATCGCGCTTTGTCGAGCGTATGTTACACTTTGTACCTTACTGGCAACACCACTGAAGTAATTGTATAGACCTCATGCTGAGCTTTTGTTGGGAACAAAACACAGCGTGAATATCGATTCTCTCTCGGCACCTTCTATCAAATTGCTGGTAGTTTTGCTTGACTAGGGTCCAATTTTGGGGCCACTGGGAGTTTTAAAGTTGAAGCTGCAAGTACGTCACTCTTCCACCACTGGTTTTGTACATCAATTGGAGTTTCCAACTTTTAACTTCTCAGCCAGGAAATCACCTGACAACTCGAACAAGCTTGGTATGCATCTTTCGGTAGTAAATTAATTGGGGAGAGAAAAAAACGGGGAATTCTGGAGAATACAAAGAATACAAAAGAATTCAGAATAAAAAATATACATTGGATTTAAGGCCCGTCAGGTGCTGCCCCAATCAATTTTTTTTCTTTTACCGATGAACTTTCGTCCGTAAGCTTACCATGGGAAGTTCAACATATTATCACACATTTTACTTGTAATTACAAAAATGACGAGTTTCCTAACATACAATTTGAATTGCAATTGTAAGTTTACTGATTAACATTTTGACATGAATTTTTTAGCTAAGCAACAGAGAATGCAAAACCAGTACAAAACTACCAATTCATTAGAGCATTTCCAATTCAAATCTTTATCTAAATTTTAACTTAAAACGAAACAAATACTAATGAGATGTGAATTACAGAAAGAGATTTTCCAGGTACTTGTTACCTTGAAAAACTTCTGTGACGTAATCCCGATTTCGGACGGCCTGAAAACAACATCATTGCCGGAAATTCTGTTGTTCTCTCACTGAATTATTCTTTAATTAAGAAAACTCTTTAGTATACTCATTACTGTTCTGGTCTGTAAATAGACTTCTTCAACCCTGAGAGCTAGTGACACCTTCTGTAATTCCAACCGATTTCATCATGCAGCACTTGTGTTGGGCAAAACACTCAATAGCAGTTGTTATTATGTACATGCATCAATGCACATGTTTCTCAATGCCCCCATGAAATTCCCTTCCGAGGTAAAATATTCTATTTATAGGACATATCCTAATGTATGATCAACATAAAATAAAAGTAACCTTTTTGATTTGAGCCCTGTGTGCTGAGGTCTAAGAGGCTGGGGACGAAATAGTTTGGTAATTTCCTTGCGGTTACTTTTATTTTATGTTGATCATACATTAGGATATGTCCTATAAATAGAATATTTTACAGAAACAGCTCGATTCCCAAGAGGCTCTCCTCAATGTTTTCTAAACAGTTCAAATCTCTCTCGTTTTCACTTCAAAATGGAATTAATTATCTGCTTCTTTTTGGAGATATTGTCCACAGTGACTCAATCACAGTCAACAATGTTAAATTTAAACGTTGGAAAGTGAGAGAGCAGTAGGAACCGAGGTGTAGCTTGTATTTATTGCCCGTCAAATGCTGCCACATTGCCGGACGCCATAAAATTTCTGTGCCTTACTATTGTAGTTCAGCACCCAATCACATGTCTTTACCTATAAATTTGCGCTTTATAAAACACACTTTTTACCCTACTGAGCTGCACTTACATGTGAACAGGTCCCTTTACTTATATGTTTAAACACATTCTTCTTGCGGTGGCCAGCACTGCTGTCCCTGAAAACAGTGCTCAGTGTGCCTAGGTACCCTAGTTTCCAGCCTGAGACACGTCCCCTTTTAGAGTTTTAAAAAGTCTTTCTTCAGTCACCTCCTGCCAAAGTGGACCTCACAATGAGAATGACAGGCTAGTTTTTCTTGAAAACAGCACAGCATGCTGTGATTTTGTTCCCAGATGATGAAATTACTATCAAAAGTTAAACATCCCAGGAACAATTAAATTACGCGCTGAACTCATTCAATTCAATCGTTCCGGGGAGATTAAGTTTTAACAGGAATTTCATGATCTGTCAAAGATGAAAACTTAATGAGGAATGTAGAATCATACTTTTAAAGTGCTATGCTAACATTGGACATCAGCATCAGTAAAATTGGAATAGAGTTTGAAAGGGCATACAACTCAGTGGCGGATCCAGGATTTCTCGTAGGGGGGGGGCCAACCCTGGGGCGCCCCAATTTTTACCCGATTTTAGCG
>JBCAUI010530363.1:0-24058 GCA_038406195.1 Haplosyllis anthogorgicola | reverse complement strand
TCATGCAGTTTTTCCCAATTTTTGGGTGAAAAGAGGTGAAAATTGGGTTGGCGCCCCCCCCCCCCACGGGCCGGGCGTCCCCCCGTACGTGAAATCCTGGATCCGCCAATGATATCCCCCACCAAAACAGAAACGAAACCACAGAAACGTTACCAAAATGCTAATTGGTAACATACCTTCCTACGCATGTTTCTGTTAACCTGACTAGTTGTCTGGTGGTTATCAAAAATGTTACCAAAATGACATCACAAAAGGAGTAAATTAATAAAATTCAATTGCATTAAATATGACAATTCAGTTGCTTTCTAAAGCAAAAAAAAAAAAAATTAAAGTACATTACAACTTCACGCTAATAATCTCTAATTTTAAAAACATAAAAATAAGGAAAATATTACGTTGTACATTCTTGCTGAGCAGTAATTACTTAATCATAAACTTAAAAGAAGGTTCTGAAAGCATCTATCATCAATCCTTACCTAATTCAGCCTGAGTTGTGGCAGCAACAGTTTTATCAGTTCCACAACTTGGTGTAGAAGATCTTGCTGTTCGGTCCTTCACTGCGATCGTATTGTTGTTACCATCTTCTTTTTTCTTCTTTACCTTTGGGGATTTCGACATTCCAACTGGTGATATTGATATTTTCTCGTTAGATTTTCTCATGATCAGAGTATTTTCACTGCTTTTCTGCTTTCCAAACTTTATCTACTTGTAGATAAACAAATCCTACGTCTCTGTAACACGCTAGTTTTGTTTTGGAGCTTTAAGCAGCTTTAAATTATAACTAAATTGGGACACCTCGGCACAAGTCAAGTTTCAACACTTGGCTTGGTACTAACAATAACTGTCATGACTAATGATTCCAAGAGCTTAGAAATTATATTACATTCATCAGCATTCATTAGTATTTACTCACAACCAATCATTATGATTTTCTTGCAAAGAAACGCCCTTGAAAAATCTACAAGGGACAGCATTTTTATGATATAGACTAATTGTAATACGAGTAATAAATATTTTAATAATGGACCTACTGATGATGGGAATCGAAAATCCTACGACAGAGTGTGTTTGCACAATAAAGACTTATAATTATTAATGACTTTGTATAAAAGATGCAACTTCAATCAATGTTTAGTGCATTAGTAACCAAGTGCTAGAGACCTATCCCAATAAGCTTGTCCAACAATAACAGAACTTTATTCGTTTCAGCTAAAACTTTTTTTTAAATAGCACTTAAGCTTCATGTTCCCGGATTACAAAAGCATCCATTTAAGCAATAAGGTGTTCCACAAAAATTTGTAAATATCACGATTTCAAATATTTTACCTCCGTTATTGTCACATTATCATCATAAACATCCCATCTTGCGTTATAAATTATTTTGCAGCCCCATCGAGGTTGTTATAACGTCGTTTCAAAAAACAAGTACTGTTTACCTTGTGACGTTAGCGTTAATAAAATTACTGGTCCTTAGGGGATTGACACAACGCAACTGACCTTGGGCTATCCTGTCAGTGAAGGGAGACAGAACTCACCTGGGAATTTCCTTTGCAACTGCCGGATTGCGTTGAACGTCAATGAGCGAACCCAGTTTCTTTTTTGTAATTAATAATAAATCCTTAAACAATTGACGACTTTGTATTAAAGCTGTCTTGGCTGTGCGGGAATCTACATCAACTTACAAAAGCTTAGTCTTAAACTGTTGTTACAATTTGATGAAGATGGACGAATTTAATCACATATATATTTTATTTCAACGTGTAACAAAATCATTACATACAAAACAATACATTTGCACAATAACAACATTGGGCATTCATTTTAGTCTATTACCATACGATATTCTAATACCAGAAATCACCGACCTGCTAATAATTTTTACTCTATATTCTTCCATTAATTGTCGTTTTGATGCAAAGGGTTTTTTCTAGGGACCATTCTTCAATGTACGGTAAAATTGGGGGGTTTTTTTCTGGTTTCTTTCGAAAACTATGAAAGTGTTACATATGTATACATTTAACGTAACCAATGTATGTAACGATATGTGGTTCAAAGAAACCAAAACTGAATAACTAAAATGAGTTCACCCGACATTCTGTGGTACTACTGGATTTTAAATTTCGGCCAATATTTGTGAAAATAATTAAGATAAAATCACAAATTACGTTGCAACACATACGGTCTGCATTGGGGAAGCTTTTCTACTGATGCATGTGAAATTTATAATCACAAAAAATATTTTTAATTTTTAACTGTTTTCTTACCGAGACTGAGGTAAATTCCGAGTTCTTCATGTCCTATCACTACATGCTACTACCACAGTAAATTGTATTCTATTAAGTTCAGTACGAGACAAATACTAATCTTCGTATAAAAATATATTTTTTTATCAATGTGTAATTTCGCTTGCGGCAACACTGTTGATGTAACGCCACAGGTTCTAACACATAGGCCTACATCTGTCATTTATACACAAAACTATCATCTAATGTCGGTACTTAATCAATGTGATTAGTTCTACCATATTAAGACACTTTGAAATTGCTTTGGTCACAAAAACTTTACTTAAAACTGAACAACTCACGAAGTTGTAAAATAGTAGCACCAACGAAACAAGAATTGGGCAAATTTGCCACTACATACAGGAATCGATTATCATATGTTTTGTCAATGGACACATTTATCTTACATGAAGACTGTAACAATACTCAAATGGCACATGTAATTCCTCTTTCTTAAATATTGGAACATGAAAGACTTCTTTACTTATTGTAGAATACATTTGGCTTTGGACTCATCTTTTTATCATCATCTTTTTATGTAGTTAACCACCTATTTTTCTTTCTTTCCAGTTAGATTTTTGAAAATGTTTTTGCCCTTCGCAATAAAACTTTTCTTTCTTTTATGATCTCTGACGGTGTCATCGAACGTAATCATACGTGTCGGACTAAGCTGAGGATCCAGATTTGGAGGCGATGATTCACGCCGTTGGTTTTTTGGTGAAGCTGTAGATGAAGCTGCGCCAGTAGTACTCAGCTGTTAAAAGATACGATAATTTAGTTATACATTATTTTTCTATTTTAACAGAATACTGTATAGTAATAGTAGTTTTGTGCAATAAATATAAAGAAAATTTCAAAAGCATTTCCACCAATAGAAATGATAAGATAAAGTAACTTCAATATATTAATTAAAGATTCTTAACGGTGCACTTTGATTTAATATTCTAGTGCATAAAGAATAACAGCTACATGTGTATAACTATTTAATATTGTAAAAATCTTAATTTAGTTTGCTTTTTTTAGTTTTCAGTAAGTTTGCTCGTTGTGATTTTGGAACACCTGTATCTACAATGTAAATTACAGAGAAAATATTCCAGGAGAGTCATACACTGTTATATCTCTGTTAAATTTCTGGAGTAAAATAGAAACCCGTTGCTTACTGTTAAAACCCAGTTCTTGTAATAATTGAAATACTACGTACATAAAGTACATATAATTCAACAAAAAAATAAAAGAAAGAAATGAAAATATCACCACGAGCAAAAAACGTGCAACAAAAGGAAAATACACATACCTGTCGACACTACGCTGACACACTGCCAACTACACTTTATACTAGCTGAGTGTCAACTAAATATTCCACATAGCAAAGTAACTTCAAAGAAATGTAAATACGATAGCAACGAATATAAATGTACAGCAAGATCCTGATGTTCATATGTAACTGTGCTACCACCTTGCTGTCCCACCACTGGATTCCGATTCAAAACGCCAATATGTATACACTATTTCAGTTTGATCACTAAGTTTGTTTTGTTGGTGCTTCAATACAATATGATCACTGAACTTTAAAAAGAATTGTGATTTATTAACTAGTGTAAATTTTTCAAATACATTGAGCTGCAATTAAGCCATGGGGAACACGGCATGAAAATTAAAAGAAAAAGGTAGAATATTCAAAGTTTAAATTTGTACATTGTTTTTAATTGTCTACATGTAAGCATAAAGTATTGTTGACAATAAGTTACTGAGTCTATATATTTAATTTAGATTTCAATCAATTGTCTCCGAGAAAATACGAAGCACTTTTGTGAATGAGTACTATGAGAACTATACTAAAGTGGTATATTCGCGAAATAATTTAAGTTTCATTATATACACATGTATGTACAATAAGATTTACAGATCACAGTTTGCCAAACAGCATAAGTTTTTATCTAACTCACTTGGGTCATTATTTCTTGTAAGACAAAGATTTATAGACTTAGTCTACTGAATAGATTACGATAGAGATGGTTTACTGACAACATACATGCTCAATGACAAAAACAGAACTGAACTAAAGTATAAACTTAACTACAACAACGGCACTAAACAATACATTACTGTATAATACTTAATTCACGGAAATGTAACATGAAATTCTTTTTGTCAAAGCAATGGCACTGATTTTTTTTCAATTGTGTACTTCATCAATTAATTTTTTCTGAATTATTTTTAAATTCACATTAGAATTCCATGTTTTACCCATCAGAATTATGTAATGGAAATGTTTGTAACGGAAGACAAAGTAAACTAGGTACTGTGTAATACGTAATGTGTTTTGAGCAATTTGCCGAAACCTGAATTTCAAATGATTCTGATCGGAAGACGGGTGGCACTATGTTTTACTATGGGTAGGTGGAGGCTGACGACCAGTTACACTAGCCCCTTTAGGTCTTTGTTGTGAAGCCCTAACCTGTGGATCTTTGTCTTCAGTCCTGATTGAGTTCGGCGGGTTGTTGGTTCGACTTGGCTGGTGCTCTGGCGGAGTGTCGGCACCAACACCTGGTCCGCCTTCATCACGCATCCGCCGTCCAGCTTGATTACTACCTCGATGTTCATTAGATAACGTAGTTTTACTTGGGTATGCACCATACCCTGACGATGGACCAGCTGACTGACTGTCATGGTGCTCACGTTCTCGTGACACCCGTCTGTGTCTATCCCTGTCCCGATCTCTGTCTCTGTCGTGTTCCCTGTGACGATCACGATCGCGCTCTCGACTGTGATTCATATCGCGACCCCTGTCACGGGAGTCATTGGATTCTCGACTTCGCGGATCTCTATGATCACTATGTTCTCTACTCCTGTCCCTATCTCTATCCCTGTGATCTCTATGGTCTCTATCACCGTGATCCCGGCTCCTATCCCGAGGATCACCATACTCCCGCGACCTGTCACGGTCTCTCGGATCTCTACGATCTCTAGGGTCCCTTGGATCCCTTCTGTCTCTGTCCCTTTCTCTGTCTCTGTCACCGTATTCTCTGCTTCTGTCTCTCCTTTCCCTGTCTCCTTTGTCACCGTGTCTCCGCCCAGGTGCATGCATGGGTGGAGGATAGTTCCCGTTTGGTGGGGCATCTTCCAGAAAGTTTGACGGCACGAGGCCCAATTGTCCGTTCATTTCACCAACAAAGAAACCATCCTCATCCATCTCACCGTATACATACAGTAATTCTCCGGATTTGAAATTTAACTCCAACTGAAAGTAAAATAAGGTAAACTTTACGTAAAGAAGTAATTTTTCCCTCGAAAAAAGCTTCAATATTTTTTCACAGTGGCTGCATAACATGAAAAATAGCACTTTCAGGAATAGCTGTTGGAATAATTCTACTGCATTGGTATGCCACTATAATGGACTATTTACAAATTCGGCTCATGTAGATAACATAACCTGGAAATACCTCTGAATCAACATTTGGTGAAAGTTCAACAGGATCATAGTCATAAACGGCAATCATGGGACGCGGTGGGCCTTCAACGACAAATGGTAAGTAGCCATTCGGACTGTGACCGTGTGATCTGCGTCTTGGATCCCTCTGATCGCCGCGGTGGTCTGGCCGCAGTTCGCCCCTTGGTTCACCTCGCGGATCTCCCCTTTGTCCTCGTGGATCGCCTCTTGATTCCCTCATGTCTCTGGGATCTCTATCACGTCCGGTAGGAGCACCTCCTGGCCTGAAATTGTGTTTACTAACAGGTCATGATCTAACCCAAGCTTTAAGAAATATTGTCTTGATTCAGTACCCTGACATTTCTGATTCTACTACTGCAGAAAGAGATGGGTTGTTGTCGTGTAGAAAAATAGTGTCGAGATGTTAGCACTTTCTGCCATCTGTAATACGTGATTCTGTAACCATCAAGTACAGACTGAGTTGATAAAATGCCGTTTATAACTTGTTTTACCTGTTAGGTTGTTGTCCAGAACTACTTCTTCTGCTTCCTTGGTTACTGTAACTTGGTCTGGCTCCAAGTGACGAGCTCTCATCCAACAACTGTGCTGCAATTTCCGGGTCATCAACTTGTACCTGGAAATATAAAAGGCAACAGTTGTGATTATTATGGAGTATTTCATGTCGATTCATGGCCTGCCCCTGAAGCTTTGTAAGAAAAGTTTTCACCTTCTCAGCATCGATCCGAACGTGTAATTTCTTGGATCAAGGTCTAATGTTTTTCTGAATGAGCAATCTTGTCGGAAATTGTGCATAAAGGTGTGCATAACTGCTTGTTTTATACACTTTATTTCTTCGAGAAGGAACTATGGAAAATGAAACACAGTGTGTTACGGTTACTTAATTCATTTACCTCTGATACCATGTTACCGGGAACCAATCCTCTTCTCCCAAAGGCTTCACCACGATAAAAACCATCCACATCTCTCTCCCCGTAGATCTGAAGACAAAATGCAATTATATGCCATCATAACAGCACTGTCAATAACTCATCGTCATTCTGTTAGCATTCCTTACTAAGTCAATATAATTGTAATTGAAATAAGATTTCGATTGTAATTGAAATGAAATTTTGATTCCCAAATGCTTATTTTTTTACAATTCAAGGTAAAAATATATGTAGATTCAACATTTCTGATTATTGATAAATTCATTCAAATGTGACACTAAATAATCAGCCAAAGTACCTTCACCAGCTGTCCTTCTTTGAAAGGTACTTCTTCATCAGCAGCATCAGGGTTTGGGGATTGTGTCATGGGGTCGTAATCAAACAATGCAATAAATATCCTGACGGTGGATTCATCATATTCCAATTCAGATCCATCTAAGAGAGATTCTCCTTCCCCATCATCCTCATAATCAATGAGATCTGAATCCGGAATATCATCACGAATCTTACGAGGAGAAATTTCATTATTGTCCTCTAGCGTGTTGTAACTGTCGTCATACTGGCGGCCTGGCGGTTTAGTAGAGTCCGGATTGTCATAGCGGTGCCTAGGATCACCGCGGTCAAAACTTCTGTCTCTTTCACGATCTCGGTGGCTATCCGGGGTTATAATGTCTCTGTCCCGGCTACTGGCAGGTCTGTGAAGCCGATCATCACTGGGGCTGTCGCCTGGCGCCCCATCGGGCTGGTTAGGGCCCGCACCCGTATTAGAACCTTGACTAGTATTTTGATTACTCCCATGACTAGCCTTATTTTGATCATCTCTATAACCATCCCTGCTGTCCATGTCACGCCCATATTTAGGATTGGAACGATCGTGGCTTTCTGTAGTGTCTATACCCGCATCGCTAGAGTTCATACGCCCGGGTCGGATGGGAGTCCTGGGCTCTTTGGGTCTCCCGGTGACCGGATCAATCTCCACGGGAACAAAGAAGTTCTGTTCGGGCGTGATCGGGGAAGGTGTGATTGGCGACGGCTGTTTGCCGGACGAAACCATCCCGCTGATGTTAGATGTGCTACTAATGGCTGACGGCACTGAATCAATCTCGCTGTCCGAGAAATCTGGTCCCGACACACTACCGCTGCTATCCTTTGTTATTTCTGCAAAGTAAACAAAGCTTGTTACAACCCCTTGTTACAACAGTCACAGCTTTTCAATAGTTAAGGAATCAAGTGCCTGTGTGCATGGAATAATCTTCCTTTCCTACAACAGCACCATGTTTGGTATTTTAATGTATAATATTGTAATTCCAATCAAGTTACATTGTAGAGTTGCAAGTGACTTACCAATATGAGGAACTGACATATGTGGTGGCCTTGTTCGTTCTCTCTGATTTGGTGGTACCGTTGCAGGTGGGTTTTCCGCTCCTCTGGGAGGCGTTCTGTTCGGAAGTCTAGATTCGGCTCCCACCGGACCTTTAGCCGGTCTGGCTCCAAGTGCTTCTTGATTTTGTGCTTGTCCTGGAGCTGGCGATCTCACCTGTCTTTGGTTTGTGACGGGGGAAGGAGGACCCACCCTTAAGAATGGAGAATGATAGGGAATGCAGGAAATAATAAATGCTGAATAGTCAAGTTTTAAAAGGCAGGCAACTTCCGAAGTACGTGTATGTTATCAATAATGCACATTTAAATGTAGATGAGTTTCAAAATATACTACATGTAGTTAGTTTCACATACCTGTCGCCATACGGTGAAGATGTATTGTTTCTTCTGTCGAGATGTGATTGAGGTTTTTCTTCAAGATCCCATGCAATTGGCTGCAACAGGAAACATTTTATTTCATCAGTTTTGTAATCTAATTTAAACATGTTTACAATACGTTGACATTTAATATTGATTACTATTCTTGCGGGTTGTGGGAGACAAGCTGCGACTGAACAAAACTTTTTCTAAATACAGCTAAGGTTTATAACATAAATTCAAAACGCATATACATGTACATTGAAAGCCAAGCAAAGCTACACAGTCTATCCACTGACACAACATTAAGGGAAAGGGGAGAAGGAAGAGTTTGGGTACAGAATTGTATTGGTTTTTATACATTTCCTTTCAACTTCTATTTAAGTTAAAAGAATCTGAGTTTGTATACATGTAAACGGTAATCAGTTGTTTGTCTACATGCAGGAACAACATGATTAGACCTAAAGCGTTTATTGTGGTCTATTTAGTAGCCAAGGCCGAAGGGTTATAAGACAGGAGAGATGAGATGTCATGTCGGTGGGGCGAGATGTTAGGCAGGACCTGTACCTTATTCCACTCGGATTCGCTTTGAGACAAGTCATCCTCTTCCTCTGCTATATCAGACAGTTCTGATTGGCTGGCCTCTAGTTCTAATATAGCAGCCCCAGCGCCTCCAACCGCAGGCTGCAGGCAAACAAAACAGGGACCATGGTCAACATAAAACTAGTAACTACAAACCATTCTTCAAATTACTGAATGATAGAAGTGTCTATATGTTACGTAGGCTGACATTCTTTTGAACTTTGAAGAATGGTTGAGTGACAAAAATAATGTTCTAACATACATCTTTAACCATGCAGTCATATGTTTACCGTAACACAAGAGCTGTGACGAAAAATCTGAATGTTTTAATGTTGAATTACTTATGACAAAAAGACTTCAACACATATTTTAGTAAACGTCTACTTGCTATCACATTCATAATACACACTACACAACATATTTAGCAACATGCACGCACTGAGGTGAAACCCACATGAAGAAATCAGGAGACACGATCATTCGTATTTGAGACAAAAGCATCATTACGTTTTCAAAAATCAATCCATGATGTTCGAGAAAATCATGCATCTGGATATTCTAACTAAAAGCAGTGATAACACCAGTGGTAAACGTCCAGGTAAACCCTTAGGTTTTTACTTTTGACTTGTTGATAGATAGCGTTGGGCCAAGTTAGGTTTTCTACCTGTCTAGATGTGTAGCCTTTAAACTGTTTTCTAATGTCACGATCAGAGCAAGTTTCATAGTTAACGTATCCTACTGACTGCAAATGGATTAAGTCCGTTCCGCTCACATGTGTATTTCGTACTTGCAATAACACCAGTGAACTGTGGCCGTTCAGAAATAAATCGACACCGAATTACGACAGTTTACTCTTTTGCTACATTATAATTTAATTTAACGGTATGCTTACACAAGAGACAATAATAGCTATTCCCCAAAGTGAAACTTGTTGCTTGACAACTTGATGATCTATTTCAATTTGACAGAATTTTAATGTTGACCAGTTGGTGTTAGGACGGTACAACACAATGCTTATGACATTGACTGTTATTTAGGTAGTTGTTTAGCAGAGGTTTAAAGGTTGCATGCATGTTAAATAAGTAAATGCCAGCAAAAATAGGCATTAAATTGATACCGCTTAGCTCTCTTATGATTATGAGTAAGCAATTGCTACAAAACGGACGAGATTGGGAGAGACTAGACTAACACTCGCTGGTTAGAGGTATTTGATTGGTAGATTAGCAGGATGGGAGGGGTCAGTCAGCTTCTTTACCTCCGGTGCAGGAACAATCACCCAATCAGAGCCACTTGACTCCATTAGGGGAGAAGAATTATCTATCTCCTGAAAGTGTTTGGTCAAAGATAAAGAAACACGACTGGTAACATAATAAAACACTAAAAAGTCGAAAATTAAACACAAATCTGAGTCATAGCTTAAACTCATTTATAAAGTGTAATAACATCCGTGTTCTCACTAAACTTCTCATTGTATGAAATTGAGATGGATGCTTTCCTCTAATCTCTCATTGTATCAGTATGGTTGATAAAAATTACCTGTCTGCCTCCAGAGGGCCTTTGTGTAGCACCTTTCTTTATTTCTTGGACAAGTTGATTAGACAGAAGATAAGGGTCGGAGTCGGCTGATTCCTTACCCTCCGTGGTTGTGCGTATTGTGACCTAAACATTAAAGGGGCTTTTTCTTTAGCACTGAAGAGATTAACTCTAATGCAACATCATGATACATGATATGATACAATATTTAATCAAAGAAACAAACTTGCTTTAAAGAGTCATTTTACTAGAGAATGTAATTTAGTACTGAGGAAAAAGACAAGGGAAGGAAAATTCAATGCAAACAAACCTGTCGCGGATCTGAAGTGACGTCAACTACATCCTTCCAACCCAGAATCACGTGATCACCCGTGGGACTTGTCAGATCCTTGATTCTATGCCCATCAATGTACACTGAATACCCTGTTACTAGGCAACCATTTGAGGTTCCAGCAGTCGTTATGGTGACAGGTAACCAGGTGACCAACAGTGTACCATCCTGTGGTCCGACCTCCACTTGGATGTCCAACGGGGCATCTGGGATTCCTGTGGTTCAACATCAAATATTAGGTTTTAATGTTCTATCTTCACTTCGATACTGAATATAACTTCCTTCAGTTTATGCAAAAAGTACAGCCATTACACATTTTAGAAGGTTAAGAATCTTTAAATTAAGTTAACTTACCACCAGCAGGCGTTGAGAAGTGAAGAAAGGAAGTGAGTTTTTGGCGTTCCTGAGCGTTAGGTGGTGGACCAGGCACTTTTGGTCGAACCGACACACGATGGCGCCCCCGTGGCGTTAAACCTGCGTAATGTATTGTAAACCATTCAGGTTTTTGCAACAATTGTAATGTCCAAAATGCGGGTTGCTTTCAAAACAAAACTGGGAACCATTAAATTAGCCTAAGTTACCTAATGCTTATATTTTCTTTCACTATGTTATAGTATACGGCACAATATGACGGGCACACTTGACATGAGGCATTGCCGTTTGAAAACTTTATTACTACATAACAAGGCAAAGCACCAGTTTTGCATACGAAACATCTGCATAGTCTGTATCTGCATGTTCTTTCACTTGACACAAACAGAAAATGCTACCAATAACAAAAGGCTTTCTTCATTCCTATTAATGTTCCTTTCAATCTGATCAGGGATCAATTTCTTTGAGCAAACATCGCATCATGTCTGTGCATTAGAACTTGTCAAATCTTCTCATTTTGTTTGCTCAGGGACATATTTGTTTTTTAGTCAAGTTTCAGTTTGAATCAGATTGATCGCCACGATTTTAGAGGATTCAGCCACAACTTAATCACCAAGTCAAATACATGCACGCCTTTTATATCTTCATATCATTGAGACGCATTGTATGTGTGGGCAACTTATGCTACCAATGAATCCTGCACAGTAATGACAAACTTACGTACAGGTCGAAATAATGTACTTAAGACATCGCAAGTGGTGCATTGTAAAAACTGGGTACTTCAGTGACTTCTTTTACTTCCACATGACCTACTGCAACAAAACAGCTCTACTCCCCCATGGTTTGCACAAATCTTCACTTTGAACTTTACATCTTTTCACGTCGTAAGATTAATAATAGAGCAGGAGTTTACATTTACCCATCTAAATTTCCCCAACATAACTCAGCTCATGGTACTCACCGGCTAAGTGTACTTTGTAGATACCAGGTTTGGCAACTCTTGTATCAATACCATTCACAGACACAATATGTTCATAGTTACTGTTGCTTGGCATCCAGGAGAATGTCGCACTAGTTGCGGTGACCCTGCTGACCTGAAGGTCTGTAGCTGCGAGATTGACATCTGTAATGAAATGTATAAATCTTCAAAGATATCCAGCTAATTCCATTGTCTAAAGCTGAGACGTATCATTCAACTATGCTAAACTATCTAATCGAATATGAAGTAATGGTCAATAAAGTAAGAAAAATATGTTAACATATCACGCTTTGTCAGTATTATTGGCAATTCTGTTCTTAGAAAAATGGTAAAGGAAATATTTTACATTCATTTAAAGTGAAATTACCTTTGCCTACTAGTATCGAACATTCGGCGTCCTTGGACTGACCCCTGTTGGTTACAGTTTTCACCACAATGCGATGTGTCTGGCAACATAAACATTTAAAACTAACAGAAATAATCACTTATGAAATGTACTGTATTTGCTGGTTATCTTTAAAGAACTAGAAAAAGAACAAATAATTATAATGCACAAAGAAATATGTTACAGATGTATATATCATTCGTCACTGAGAGATACACAAAAAGTAAATGTTGAACTTACCCTGACATTGTCTATATTTTCCAGCAGAGCTTTGGTTCGTTCTGTGACCTTAACGGATGTTTTAAACTCTGTGTCAACATACACGTGGTATGACTGTATGTCACTGATGTTAACTCCCTCTGGTGGCTGCCAGCTGATTAATACGCTATTTGTTAACTGACGTTCCAGTTTAAGATTCCTCGGAAAAGGTACGCCTGGAATTATGATGTTCAATTTTTTAAGGAAGAAAACACTAAACAACTGTTGTCTATTCTAATACTCTATTCTAATTCGCGTTTATTTGCAGATAAATGAAAAAAATTTGAAATCAATTGTAATTTAAACCACGGTTTTTGGTTACAAAATGATCATACCTTTGTGCTTATTGTCGATTTCACTGACACTGACACTGACATCTGAAGCAGAGTGCGTTAGATTGTCTTCGTCAACCTCTGTGATTGATTCCAAGTCTTCCTGTATTTCAGTCCTTTCTGCAGCAGCAGTTGCTGCTTCTGCTGCAGATGTACCTGCAGGTTGCCCAACAGGCTGACGTGGAGGCTCAACTAAAATTTACAAGTTTATTTTACATTTTTTGGTTGCATAAAGGCATGCGTGATTGCATTCAAGTACACGAGGACTTAACTGTTTAAAATTACAGTTGTGTTAGTTTACAAATTTGTGCCAGTTGTGTGCATGTGTACAGAATTCACATTAGGGTGCATGTACATGGAAAAACGTTCACCAATTAACTTTTCTCAAAATAAAACCTAAAAATATGGGTCATGATGACCTAATTTCATTTCGTACCGAGCCGAATCTTTATGTCAAAATGTTAGTTGGGCTAAAAGGGAACAATCTTGTGCAGCACCACTGTATCACACAAAATGTATCAAAT
Organism: Haplosyllis anthogorgicola; assembly: GCA_038406195.1. Lineage (NCBI taxonomy): Eukaryota > Metazoa > Annelida > Polychaeta > Phyllodocida > Syllidae > Haplosyllis > Haplosyllis anthogorgicola. The sequence goes on along the minus strand of JBCAUI010530363.1, from coordinate 10,366 downwards.
GAATGGATACATCTAAAAGGTATCTTATAAAGGTGACAAAATTAGAGCAAAACATTGGGGGGGTCTAAAGGTATGAGGGGTTGTAGTCAAAGCCATGCGTATGTCTGGTTTGACTTTGATCAAACGTTTTCAATGGGACTATATGTAGTGTGTGAAATTGTGCCTCAGCGAATACACTTATTACATGAGACGGATTTGCATGTTTTGTGGATTACGCTTGTTCTCTAAATCAGAACAAGGCAAAACATATTCAAATCGTTCTATTTGATAAAACAACTTGATCCTTTTCAGGTCGTTACGTGCTACAATTTTGAACCAACCCGAAGCCGAATACGGAAAACTCATTTAAGTTTATACTATTTCGCACACATGGATGAGGGGATCTCACCTTCAGCTAATCTTTCACTCTCATCACTACTGTTAAACTCTAGTTCATGCTGTATACTGCCACTAAGACTACCATCGTCTCGTTGGCTCAGTGCCAGCTGCGTATGGAAATCTTCCAAGTCCTCGTCTGATTGGTTGAATAATCGGGTACGCACAACCGCAGCAAAAATAGTTGCGAAAAAAATAAGTGATAAAAATACAAGGGATAAACGCAATGTATGGCATGCTATGTGAAAATATGAAAAGTTCTACTGCAGTATATGTATATCTACTTTTTGCTGGGGATAGATCTATAGAATTACAGTATTTGCTATTATAGAATTGCTCATGGCTGTGTATTTGCTTTCAATTTTCTTGTTCGCATTATTCTATTTCTCTAAAGCAACTACATGTGTATGTATATTTTACAATAATAGTAATAAACATCCAAATGATAAAATTGCAACATAAAATGTATGTATAATCATGCACTAATTTGGTGTTGTTCATTTATCTGAAGGTTAGTAGTAAATGTATGTATAACTTTAATGTGACCAAAGATCACATACACTAAGAGCAAAAATGGATAAAATGAAACAAGAATAATGGTAAGAAATATAGCCAATAGTAAATCATACCGGGAACTTGCTCTACGAAGTTAGAAGGCACGAGACCACGTCGACCATCCATTAGTTCTCCCATAAAGAAACCATCCTAAAATGACATATAAATGTATTCTTGTTAATTAATTGGTGAGCGTATTTTGACAAACTCAAAATGTCTAAAACAAATATAAAACTTAAGAATGATGTGCGTTTAACACCACTACTCAATTTGTGTGTTCGCGCATTCTATTTCATAATCTTGCAAGCTTCTCTTTTGAAAAAGAGGCCCAGTCGAATGCATATGTACTGTGTCAGTATGAATTTCATGTTCCAAACTAATAATTGACATTTGTTTTTGGTTTCGATGGGAATCCGTTGTTTTTATTAAGTTACATTTCTGGCTTAGTTACAAACCAAGACTTAAACGTATGGACGGACACGACATTGTCTTTTGCTAATGAAAAATCTCCTCGAATTAGTAGTAATAATAATAATGAAGATATTACTGAGATTTATGTAGATCTGAATCTGACAGCCTTTGACTGACTAGGCGAGTCCGCTAATAAGATTACCGTCCCTCTATGATGTTATTCACATTCAGAAAGATTTGCTTAATTCCATCACAACTTGTCATATACTGTACACTTAACAAAGCTTTGTAAAAAATACTTATTATCTTATGTTTATTGATTTAATTCCTGAAAATGCCACAACTTTATAACATTAATAATAGCAACTTACTGCATGTGTAATATACAGTAGCTAAGTTTCTTCAAATGAAAAATGCTAATGATTTTGTAATCAAACAGGACTATTCTAAGAGTGCACCTCGATTGCTACTAGAACGCAGTAATTAAATGATTGGTATTCATTGTTCGTAGGCAACTGTTCCCATCTGCATACGAAGCGGGTCATTGAACTATATGTAAAGTCTGCGTATATGTGTCTGCTGCCGGGTGTAGACACCTATGTCATCGGAGGTTCTTGACTTAATAATTTCATTTCAGATAAAGAAACACAACAGACTTTATCGACAGTCGCACGCCAAGAGACTGGGAGGTGCAGCACGGCATGCCCAGGGAATATGATGCCTTAGTTTATTTGTCGTGCACAAAGATGTACAGAACGACAATGTGGTAATTTTACAAAATGAAATGGCCTTCAGCTTTGTCAGATATTGAGGTGATGGTTTGATATTACATGCAATTTTGCGTTTGTTCGTAAGAAGAGGATGAATAGCAAATTCTGAGCTGTTGGTATGGAAACTTACGTAACAAACTAACACAAAGGCGACACGATAATGACACCACATAAAGTACCTGCTAAATGTTTTAAATTATTACACAGCCCAAGCGTATGGCGACATAGTTAACGTAACAACCATTCGCAAATAACTCGTCACAATTTATGAAACCATTACTCGTCATTTATCCAAATGTTCGTAACTTTTGGGAATCATTTGCAAGCAAAGGTGTCAGAAAACGTGTTCTTCACAGTAAACATTTAGTTTCTACTATTATTTCTTAGCATTGTCACTTGCCTCGTCCATGTCTCCATACACAAACACGTAGTCCCCTGCGTTCAGATGAAGCTCCGCATCTGGATTCTCATTGGGTGAAAACTGTTCTGGATCGTATGTATACTTGGCAACAAACACTGAAAATAGAAATTTGTAGTATCGTACATGTGTATTCCTTAAATCTGTTTTAAAAAAAGTTTGTATGTTTATATTGCTTCATTTAATTTTTTGTGATATCTATCATATTTTCTTTCCCAGGACAAGTGTGTAAGCGTTTTGAGGGGCCACTGGTACACCTAAACGGAACCAGTGGTTAGCTCTCCAGTGGTGTTTTATATCCAAGAATTACTCGATTCCCCTGGCAGACTTGAGCGGGATTCTACATCAGAATGGCTCCCCTACCAAACCAGAAAAATCCCGCTGAACCACGCCGCCCTGACTAAGATCTTACCCTTATTTGAAAAAACTGTGTTGTGTTCTTCACAACTTTTCTTGATTATTCTTACCTTTAAAGGGGCTTTTCTTGGATAAGCTGTAGCTAGCGGTTTCGGAATTGGGTTCATCTGCAGCACTACCCTGTAAAAACAATAAAACTAAATTTTATATCGTTGTACACAAGCAAAATTGTCCGATTGTCTTCACTGTTAATTATTACATATAAATCTGACTGTCTATCGAACAATTACTGTCCTAGTTCATAAGATGAGTTCTCCCCAAAAGACCCACTATGTATGGCAAAACTTATTCATCAATACAAGTTGCATGGAAGTAACAGGAAAGCAAAAACCCATCCCATTCCGGTCCATTTGGTGTATTATATATGACGGTGAATGTGTTTATATTGAACATAAGGCTTAATTATCAGTGAGCTACAACTGTTTGCTACAAGCTTTATCTACGTGTATTCACGCAATTCCCCCATGCCTGCCATACCCTCTGCACAGAGAGGAGAACCTTGATCGAAAGATATTGATTGCGCTGCAGGGTAAAATTTGACAGCATCAATCTTTTTTACAGGGAAAGAAGGATGTAAAAGGTAGTGTGGGGTGCCTCACTCAACATGCTAACTATTGATCAGCCCCCAAATGCTATGCTCTCGGGATGATGTCTGTTGTTTAGACAGAAGAGAAAAAGCATTCTTCGTCTTCAGTGAACAAAATAATCGCAGAAAATCTTCATACAACAATGAAAGAGAAGATCGACATTCATCTGCTTGCAAAGTGTTTTGTAAAAAAAGAAGAACAAATACATTTTAAGTGTCGTATATTAATATTTCATTGAGTAAATAAATGTCTGCACACTGACTTGATATAATTGTCATGGACTTCTACATTTACCATGTCTTACTAAACAACAAACAGTCTTGTTTGTTAACATTCCGTGTATTTCTCTTTCTAATGTCGATTGTATCCATGACTGATACAACGTATTTCTGAATTCCCCTTTTGACATCTACAGAAAAGATAGTCCCTTCACTGAACATCTCGTGTATAGATTACATGTAATGGTAATTATGGAAACGGAAACCGAAAGAAATGTTCATCACCTATTCTACGGCTATTACGTACAATTGAGGCAAATGAGTGCCCTTTGAAGAATAATGCCTCACTGCGTGGTAGCAAGACCCTGCCTAACTAAGTGTAATGGAATAAGCATCACTCCTAATACACAAACCTAAATCTACAGGCACCAACTGAGTAATTCTCTACGAATAGTCTAGCAATCACACCAATAGACATCTATTTCGTTAACAGCATCTGCCCCGCTTTCCACTCAGATTAGAGACTTTCAAATGACGCGCTGACAAAACTTTCTGTGGCTCTATCTTTCAAACAAATGGTTATGAATAAAATGTATCGTATTGGGGTAACTATGCTTCCGATGAACTTAAACCATACAGGGGAGATATCAGAGAAATTTTTTGAGAAGATTCCTAAAGTCTCTTGAATACTTGATTATTTCACGATAAAGATATCCCCATGAAAACAAGCCAATCTTCTGATATCTTCTAGAAACCGAATCTTAACTGTCATCTAAATGTTTTCAATGCTTCATCAAAAATGTCAGACTGACCCCAGTGTATAAGAGGAAATAAATACGGTCCAATCACTATGTAATCCCGATTAACTGAGGACCTTTTATACAAATTTGAAATATGAACTATTTTATTTCAAGGCAAAAGAAAACCAACAATAAAGATCGATGACAAAACCTTTCGAAACACTGTGATATCATGGAGGTATCCTGGTCCTTGTTACACTAAAAATTATTATACCCCAACTCCAATATAATTCGCAACTTTTCGGATAAAAGAGCAATGTAATTGTGAGACCAGGCAAATTTACTTAGAATATACTCAATGTACATTATCGTTATTAAAATAAGGCATTCAGGGGTCATACTGCTGAGTAAGGAAAGTGTAGAAGCACTTTACATGATTGATAAGAGGTCCTACCTGGACATGCCTAAATTGACTACTGGGTAATATAGCACCACTTTTGTTAGCTTTGGCACAGCTGGCTGTAAAAGAGAACAGTATTATAAAGTTAATTAAATTACACAGAAATAAAATAGTTACATGTAAAAAATACTTGCAATTTTTTCTTAATGTAAGTCTATAAAATTAAAACATTTTGGGTGTTAATTAACCTTACGTAGATGCTTTTACAGCACAATTTTAATGAGTGAAATCCTTCCTTACATAGAAATATATGTATGTACACATCTTAAAGTTCAAATAAAAATATAATGACACTGGAATTACTAAATTAACGAAGCAAGGAAAAGCATGTTAAATATCTAGAAGTATGAAGCTGTCATGCACCTCTAATATTTACACTATAATTCAAATACCTGGTGTACTTGTAAGAGGCATACGACTATCAGCACACATACTCCTCTCTGATAATTCTTCTGGACTCCTTGAATTGTCCTTTATTTCCTCCACTCTATTGCTAGATGTTTCCAGATTATGTTTGCATGGGTATGTATCGATACTAAAGGCGTTCTTAAAGTTTGTACTTTTCCAGGGGTATTTGTTCCTTTCAGTCGGTGTAGTTTCGGCATGTTTCTGAGATATTTCTTCCTGCGCATCAATTGCAATTTCCATAGGCTTCTCATTTCCGTTTCCTTTCTCCTCCGCCTCGTCTTCCTCTCTTGCTTCAGCCTCCAGTTGATCCAGTTTTTGGGCAAGAGCAGTCAGTTCATGACTGTACGTGGAAGCATCAGAAACATGTATGACGCCTACAACAGTGACGGCACAAAAAATACTACGAACTAAACTTACATGCAAGCAAATAGCCAAAGCAGTGGTTGGAATATGATCACTTTAGTCTAAAATAGTTGAAAAATGTAAGAATGAATACAAGTGAGAGATAAAGTACATTCAGTGAAAAATGTGATATATTCCCAATCAAATTGTCCTGTGCGATACGAGACGGTTCAGGAAAGAAAGAAAGAAAAAAACCCCACCGTTACTACAAATCTACAGAACAATAAAAGTACAATATATCCTCATGTAGCCGGGACCATAAACTCTATTTTCCCAGATATGTACACTTTGTGAAGAAGAAGGTTAATAAAGTTAGAAGCAAGAAGGCAGCCAGCTATATTCATGTTTTAGATGTGGAACTGAGTCGCAACCCCTCTATGCAAGGTCAAAGCTAATTGGAAAGGAATCCTTTTATTCCCAAAGAGCCGGCATCGTGGGTCCAGCCACAAAAGTCAAATTTAGCAAACACTGGCCAGCATTGATGGGATGGTCTTAGTGGAATTTTGACCGAATTAGCCCCACAGATCTTGAGCGCTTTAGGCAGTTTTATGCGGTCATTCCCAATTGATGTTATTACATACGAGCTACTGTGGCGACAATGGGTCAGTAGTGAATACACGTTTAGACTTGAGTTGATCTGAGTTGGAAATAAATACTACGCTTAAAAGGCGTCCTTAATGTACCGCATCTGGATTCATCGTTTTGCTTGCAGCCATATTTTCAAACATGGGGACGCCTTAATGTCTAAAAGCCTCTATGGCATAAGTAAGATGATCGTGTCTTACTTAATGCTTCAAAGTGAGTAATTATCGCACTAGAAGCATTGTCAATTAGTCAATGGTAAATGTAAAACCACTTGTGTCTAAGTGCTTCGACTGCCAGCAGCGGGGAAAGCCTGCCTCCAGGAAGCCATTTATTCTTCTTTCTCCGACTAGTTTATAGATTAGCTGTCTCTAATTTATACCGAGACTATTAAGATCCTTTTTAATGATGGATTCTGTAAAAACTCATGTCGCAACAATTTGGTTTAAAACTTTACAACCGGAATTGCGTGCGGTGCTTTGTTTTGCTTTCCCCCATTTTTTTTTAAAGAAACAGATTGCGCTTGCAGAAAACGTATTTCCCGTTCGGGCCATTACCTTCCACAAAACATTTCCCCTGTAGTACTTTTGTAAATAATTAGATAATTTATTTTTGAATTGACAGTCATTAAACTGATGGCACAGGATAAGAGGGGGAAGTTTTACAAGCTTTCACAGCCAATCTGTGTCTTCATTAAAGCAACTGGCAATCAGCTTTGTGGTAATCAACAGCCAAAGCAGAATTAATTTATCCCAGGATATTCATGTAAAGCAGCAATCTGTTTTCAGTATTTATCCAAAGTAATTATCATGTTGATTCAAGGGAAAACTTCTGGAATAGGCAGGGCCTAGACATACTCTTAAATCCATCATAACTCGACGCTTTCCATGTGAAATTTGTTGTGTCTTTGAATAAATTCGATCTGTTTTATACATGGTAAGTGTTGGGTTTTACATGTAATGTCGATGGTCCATATATGAATATGGTCAATAGCCTTCCGAGGTCTTTGCCATATATATAATGTCGAATACTGTTGACTTCATGTAGCATTATGTACCACGTATTTTCTGCCTGCACAACTTCAAAGTGACTAATTCATGTGTAATATATCTGTGGTGCAAGTTCAACACTTCTAAATGGGCTAAATATCAACTGCACATGTTAGACTTCATTAGGGATGGAACATAGCAAAGGCTTACGGAAAAACGAGCAAAGCAATAAATTTATGCATTCATCCATAAAGCCTGAGTGTAAAGAGAAAGCTACTTACTTGCATACAACCATAACCGTGTACAATAAACATCTCATAAAATCAATTTATGAATAATACCTGAATTCATAATATCTTCATCCTCATCATCCTCTGTGTAGTCGACATCGGGCTCCTCCTCCTCTTCTTCTTCATCATCGTATTCTTCATCTTCGTCGTTCTCCCCTCTGTCATTGTACTGTTCGTACTCATCACCTAAATCTGGTTTTCCTTCCTCTCTGTACCTCCTCTCGGCTTCTTCAGCTATAGCTTTAAGTTCTTCTTCGTCTTCATCATCACCTTCATCATCAGCATCCTTCACCTTTCCGATACCCGGCGCGTGTACGTTCTGTTTTGCTTCAGCAACGTTAATTTGCTCCTCTGATTCTTCTACAATGTCTTCTAGTTCACTGTAGCCATTTTCAGGAGCCACATTGTCGTTTTTTTCTCCTTCAGTTGGGTCTTCCAAGTCGATTAGATCCTGTGACTTTGCGGCCATTAACGCCATGATGTCATGTGATTCTTCTACAAGATCTACCTCATCTTGAAGGCCAAGAAACAGAACAACACATGTAAATAAAATAAAACACAAAAATGGTACCAAGAGTAGGTGATATATAAAATAATTAAACAGATGAAACACAAATTACACGAAGAGTATAAAAATTATTGCTAAATATTGCAAAACATGTTACTGAATATTTTCAAAACAACGACTACGACCATGAAACGAAATGTCATACCAGGAAGAAACAACGAATACGTCAGGGAAACTTAAACATTAATTAAGGGACATGACCGCTAAACAGAGAAAATATCTAAAAGACGTATAAATAAAGGCACTTACCTTCAGAAGGTAGAACACGAGAGTGAGCTCCGTTAGCTAGAGGTGATTTGGATCTTTTAGCTACGTTGCCGTTGGCTGCGTCTTGTTCAGTTTGAGACAACTGAAGTGCTGACAGCAATGGCTGCTGTCTCTTTGACCTAGACAATGACACATATTTTAGACTGTCAGATGTCAGATTCAGCCAACAAATTATCGGCAAAAGGGTTCATTTTAGAGTGTACAGAACATATCTGACCACGAATCTAATGATGCGATTAAATACAAAACGTACATAAATAACAACTAATGTCAGAGTTGTTGCGAAACATATTTAAATACATAACGTAGCCTTAATTGCATTTCAATTAAAACTGTAAATTGTACAAAGCATGAGGTTCATTACACATGAAAAAGATATGTAATAAGTATTGAATACCTCTCAGCCTGGACACGTAGCTGGGTCATCTCTAAGGTCAGTTCTTCATGCTTGATTGCCTGCAGCTCATATTTCCTCTCCAATTCACGCATCTTCGCCTGCAATGTAACGCAAATGAATATTTATGACCCCTTTTTAAATAAGATTAGACAAGCGAATGATAAATGGAACTCGCACTAAATCTTGGATTCATGAGCAATTTCCAGTACACAAATTACTTATTTAAGTGAGCAAGTTTTGCCTTTTATCCAGACCTCTGTACTTCCAAAGCTTCTACTTCTGGACACAATAACCCGAAAAAGCACCTTCGGATTTATAGGACAAACCCTTGTGACACTCAACCGTTAAGACATTATACAATCGGTACACAAAAGGTGGCAAAGATACAAAACACAGTTATCTGACATAGAATTATTTCTGTACTGTAGCAATAAGGAGTGGACCAGACACTCATTAGCGCCTCGGACAAAACGTATGTACACTAACTTCCTCACTATCATACACTTAGTGCCAATACACGTAAGATATTATTACGATAGTGTGAAATTTAACATGATGGTTCTTATTTTTCCTTGTCTGGTAAATTCTTCTTATTTGGGCATGTTTTTGAGGGAAGGTTTGCAAGTGTAAGGAAAACGTTTTTAAAAGACGAAATATAACCAAATAAATATGACAATGAAAGTTACTCGTAAAGACTATTACAACTGAAAGGCCCACATGCATTCATTATCTAAATTCGATACTTCTGTACACAGCAGTTGCTCGGGGGTACAGTCGTAACAAGGGAAGGCAAAATAATCGAGTGTTATCGTTTGTAACAATGCGTTACGTAAAAAGCCCATTAACAACCAGAAGGGCACTGGGTCACATCTCTCAAATAAACAGATACAATTTCCCATTTCAGAGCTGAGAATTCCAGGAATCAACACATTTTCCCACGCGCAGAATTCATATTAATATCCATTACTCACTTCTCGTTCAAAGCAGAGTGATGGAGTAGGCTTTAATTACGTACTACGTAACTTTTACTTCAATTATAATTTTGAACAAAATATTGTGTAACTTTGAATTGGACAGATTATGTCATCAGGGTGATGACAGACATTGTTCTATTGTTTACAAGCTGTTATGCGTTACACGAATTATTCAAGGGCCATTTACAGTGCACTCAAAACTGACATGAGGCACAGGCAAAGCGAAATATTGATGTTTGCATCTTGCAGCGACCAGGACACATTGATAGTGCTACAATGGAGTGCAATTTAGCAAATGAAACAGTGTACTCGCTAACAATATATCACAAATAAGCCCATCGCTAATGCCAATTTATCATGCTAATGTATGGCTGTGTCGAGTCCTCAAATAACAAAAGAGGGTCCCTTTTACATTTTCATGAGTAACACTAGCCTGTACAGTTTTGAAAGCTGAAACCAGCTTTTTAGCACAGCTGAAAGCGTTCAGCTGTGCTATACCAATCGTTATGTCGTTGTAGTAGTCGTCGTAGTCGTCGTT
>JBCAUI010530352.1:0-11352 GCA_038406195.1 Haplosyllis anthogorgicola | reverse complement strand
GGAAATCCTAAATCGACCAAATAATACTCTAAAAATACTCCTCTCAACATGTCCGTTTCAAAAATGGGCCTATTTTCTGATTTTAATCAATATTATATGCATCAAAATGCACCACCAGGGTCACCCAAGGGGGAGATGAATTGATTATCCATCACATGCCGAAAAAGGACTCAATTTTTTTAATCTCCTATTTATAAAGGATTCTTTGATCTAAATAGCAATTCGATGGCAAAGTGAAATTTTTAATAACATGCCATGATAAAGAAATTCTTTTAACTATTTTATTTTAATTTTATTTCAAATCAAAGATGGTACAGTTAAGGCTGACAGCATACATCGATATTTTGACCAATTTTCCCTGCTTATATCGATTCCGCTTATATCGATATCCCGCTTATATGGATATTTTTTTCCGCGCCAAAAATATCGATATAAGCGGGGAGGAGTGTATCACATGTTAATTCTGTAAATTGAACGAGAGGCTACTCTCTGTAAGAATTGGTTTCAACTTACTATCTTCCATTCGCAATTTTTCTGCCTCATCAATGGCAGGTTGGTATCTAGCTGCTGGATATGGTACTCCGTCCGTTATAACAATAGCTACGTTCTTCGCTTCCGGTCTGTCTCCTGGTCCTCCGTAACATTCATCATTGATTGCCTGAAATCGGGTGAATCTTTATGTTAACTAGTCGGAAGAATGTTTTACATTATATCTAGAACCGAGTGATTCTTATTTTAGGAAATCAGATTTTAAGTTTCATTATCTTACCATAAGTGCTGCAGGAGTATTAGTTGTTGCCCCCATGTACTGAATATTACTGATGTGATTAAGCATTTCTCTTTCGCCAAAATACCTTTTAAAAGACATTTAACATTTCAATTAAACGTTCAATTTTCTACATATACAATACAATTTTATTATAAGACGAAATAAATAGATGTACTGTGTACAAAGCCTACCGACCATTATGTTGTACACTGAGTGTAATTCTGTTTACCTGTCAAGTCCGAATTCTAATTTCACTTGTTCCGAAAATACAATAACCGCGATGTGAGTTACGTCTTCTCCGATTTCAAACTTTTTGACAATCTATTCAAAAAGGCAACAATACAAGGACATACACATTCATGACCGATTTAAATGTACTAATAGTTTAAGGTTCAGTATTTAGCCACAGGTTTGATTTGACAAAAAAGACATTGAATACCTCCCGAACAAACTGAGTAGTTAGCTCCCAATTATCATATGAACCATCTGGGGGATTGTTGTCTCTAATACTTCCAGATGAATCAATCACAATGCACAGATCAATCAAATCACAATTTTCCAACTCTGCAATAATATACTGTCATAGTGAACTTTGTAATATTCAACCATATACCTTAATATTTTTAAACACTGTAAAATGATACTCACTTGGTTCTGGCCTCTCGCAGATTCCAACTGATACAGTTTCAAGCATGGAGTCCAGTGCCTGAAAATCTGGAGCCTTGAAATAATCAATTCCAAGTTTCTGTTGTCCTTTCGTCATTCCAATATCACCGGATATAGCAGCCAGAAATGCTTCATCTATTTCGTCCGTAATTCCAACAGAAAACAGTCCGATATCTGAAAGTATATAAAATTATAACTAAATAGAACCTCCCACCTAAAAAACGAATTATTAAAACTCTTCAAGCAGAATGCTCAATGCTTCAATTTCGGGTTAAATTCGATGAAGAAGTTACAGGTAACGGTACAACCTCGTTTAAAATTTGGACATGATGTAGGTTGGAGAGCATAGTTAAACGATCCTTTCCATCAAATTACTAGACGATTTAATTGTTTTGCGAAAGCCTACCATTTTCCATTCGCAGTTTCTCGGCCTCGTCAATAGCAGGTTGGTATCTACTTGCTGGATACGGTACTCCATCTGTTATAACAATAGCCACGTTCTTGGCTTCTGGTCTGTCTCCTGATCCTCCGTAACATTCATCATTGATTGCCTGAAAATCGTGCATCCATGATCTTTATGCATGTATTTTCAAAAATGTTACCGGCCTGAATTCAAATGAATTCGACATTATTTATAAAGAATCTCCCAAACTAGTAACTAATTTTCAAAAAAGTAAACAAAGCACATTCTGTCAATGTAAAGAATTTATCTCACTCTTAGAACAGCTGGAGTATTTGTTGTCATTCCCATGTACTGAATGTTGCTTATATGATCGACCATCTCATTTTCATCATAGTACCTGGAGGTTGATCAACAATACAATGTAAATCCCACAAGCACAAAGGAATATTTAGGTATAGATGTTATTATTTGAACATTCAATATACCTGTCTAATCCAAACTCCAATTTAACTTGCTCGGAAAACACAAGAACAGCTACACGAGTTGCATCTTCCCCTATTTTAAATCTCTTTACAATCTGTGTTACAAACAAAAGTCAATATCGTCAGACAAAAGAACTCAACTGTCATCAGCAATTAGGACTTTTCTAATTTTAGCTGTAAGTCTATGTATCTTATTTGCAATCTGTACCTGTCGCACAAACTGACAAGTTAATTGCCAATTATCATATGAACCATCTGGTGGATTGTTGTCTCTGATGCTTCCAGATGAATCAATCACAACACACAGATCAATCAGATCACAATCTTCCAACTCTACAATTCAATGAACATAATCATTTCAATGTGAGCCCTTTTCGTTCCATGTAAGGATCAAACACATCATGAAGAGATACTAACTTGGCTTGGGTCTCTCGCAAATTCCTGTTGAGACAATGTCAAGCATGGAGTCCAAAGCTTGAAAATCTGGAGCCTTGAAATAATCAAATCCTAGTTTCTGTAGCCCATTTCTCATCCCAATGTCTCCAGATACGGCTGCTAAAAATTGCTCATCGATCTCATCAGTGATTCCGACCGAGAACAAACCAATATCTACAAAAAACGTACAGTTTTGAACCCAAAATCATGTGTATCATAAATCAATAATTGATGTTATTGAGTTACGTTGTACTTACCGTTTTCCATTCTCAGTTGTCCTGCTATGTCAATAGCAGGTTGGTATCTACTTGCTGGGAACGGTACTCCGTCCGTTATGACAATAGCGACGTTTTTCGCTTCTGGTCTATCTCCTGGTCCTCCATAACATTGATCCTTGATCGCCTAAAATAATATATACCTTACAATTATGAACGGCACTGGCGGATCTAGGACCCCCCCGCCCCCCAACGACCCAAATTTTCTTCGTTTTCATGCACTTTCCGCTAAATTGTGGGCGAAAATAGGGGTGGCCCGCCAACGGGCCGCCCCCCTCCCCCCACCCCCAACGGGAAATCCTGGATCCGCCTCTGAACGGCGCATAAAGATACACGTTAGACTATACCATCTGCTCTAGAATTACTGTTAAATGTATTATTAGGAACCAAACCGTGAGAGCAGCAGGCGTATTTGTTGTCATGCCCATGTAAGCAATGCTTCTTACATGATTTGTCATTTCTTGTTCGTTGAAGTACCTGTTAATTAGTCAAACGACATAATTCATCTTGTCGCAGAATAAGTAAGTCCGAACATAAAGAAACTCAAAACTACGTCACTAAATACATTTTTGCCATTTAACACAGAAAGAATTCAACTCTTTTAGATAAATTTATAGTGTATTAAATTAAATACTCACGTATTTAATTCAAACTCCAATTTTATTTGTTCTGAGAACACTAGCACAGCAATGTGGGTCTTATCTTCGCTTATTTCAAAGCTGCCAATAATCTATTTGTGAAGAAAAGCAGCAAAAAGAGTCTTTTTGTGAACTATAGCAGGAAACTTGTGAAATGTGTTATTTAGTTTTGTATGTTTCAAAATATGTAATATATTTGACAATTTATTCTGTTTTATTCCAAGGTTACGAAAGGTAGCTACCGCTTTTACGAACGCCAATAAAAGTCCCCAATTATCATATGAACCGTCTGGTGGATTATTGTCTCTTATACTTCCAGATGAATCAATCACGACGCACAGATCAACGAGATCACAATTTTCTAACTCTACAAGATCAAACCGAATGATACTTTTGGAATAGCACAGACCTCTGTGGATAAAAAAGCAAACAAAATTAAGTACACACATCGGAGGTGGCAAAATTGAATCTTACTTGGACGAGGTGGCTCTCTACAAATCTCTGCAGACACCGTTTCAAACATTGTATTCAAGGACTGAAAATCTGGAGACTTGAAATAATCGTATCCCAATCTTTGCTGTCCGTTGGTAACTCCAATATCTCCAGATATAGCAGCCAAAAACGACTCATCAATCATATCTGTGACTCCCACAGAAAACAACCCAACATCTGAAAATCAACATCACAATCACGGAGAGTTACAAAATACCAAACACTGTGCGTTTACATTAAATGAATATTTTAAATTGAACAACAGTGTTATGGTCTATTAGATATATAGTCCACCGTTTTCCATTCGGAGTTCTTCGGCCATGTCAATGGCCGGTTGATATCTACTTGCTGGGAACGGTACGCCATCCGTAATAACTATGGCAACGTTTTTAGCTTCTGGTCTGTCTCCAGGTCCTCCATAACATTGATCCCTTATTGCCTGTTAGGAAATATAACCAAGATAGTAATAGTGCTAACACAAAAGAAAATTGCACAAATTGCCTAATTGATACAATTGGAAGATATGTAAGTCTTGACTGTTTTCCATGTAACCCTGGTAACTGTAGAATTACCATAAGTGCGGCATGTGTGTTAGTTGTCATTCCCATGTAGTCAATACCGGTAATATGATTTGCAATATCTTGCGTATTATAATACCTGGAAAGACAATGTTTAAAATAAAAAGTTTCATACGGACCGCCAAAAATGCAATGTCTTAAGATGTTTCAGTTTTTACACTTGAAATGAAAATATAGTGAATTAATAACGATTCCTCAGCAAGTATCACTCTTACGTATCCAATCCAAATTCCAACTTCACTTGTTCCGAAAATACGATCACAGCAATATGAACTTTGTCTTCAGCAATAACAAAGCGGTCAACCAACTGAAAATCGAACAAGCTCTCGTAAATACGAGATTTTACATAAGGTTAGGAATTATAACAGCAAAGAAACCGGTCGCTTATACTCAAGCAAAACAAAATTTAACGTCGACTTAAACACGAATAAGATCTTCCAACAAATGTTGGATCTCTAAAGATCATTTTGTACCTGTCTCACAAAACTTAATGTAAGTTCCCAGTTATCGTAAGATCCGTCTCTTGGATTGTTGTCTCTGATACTTCCAGATGAATCAATGACGACACACAAGTCTACCAAACCGCAGTCTTCTAATTCTGTAACAATGCCGCTGTGTGAAGGTGGATGCTGGCTGGCATTTAAACCTCCAACTGATTTATGTATTTTAACTACATTTTGAATTGGAAGTTTACAATACTTACTTGGCACTGACTCCTGGCAAGCACTTCCCACAATATTGGAAATTATGCTGTTTAATGACTGAAAATCTGGAGATTTGAAGTAGTCTTTATTTAGTATTTGACTGCCGGATTGAGTGTTCTTGGGGCCAGATATTTCTCGCAGGAACTCGTCATCAATCACGTCAGTGATTCCAATCGATATCATGCTGATACCTGTTTACAGACAAGATTCGAGATGCAAAATTCTTTCATAAATAAATTTGATTCGAGTAATTTGACTTTTTCCAGATGCTATTGTCTAATCTTGAGCATATGAACCATTTGAAAGGCAGGTCTATTTGTGTAAACTGTGGCAACAGGTTTATTTAGTCAGCATTTTGATTGCATCCAACAAATTATCAAAATTTGTTAAAAATTATATTTTATGAAATCTGAATCATACCAGCTGATCTCACCGCCTGTGCCTCTGAAATTGCAGGGCCTCTTCGAGAAGCTGGGTAAGGAACACCATCTGTTATAATGATAGCCAGGTTCTCTAGATGTGGTCTGTCACCAGTCGCAAAACATTGTGACCTTATAGCCTAAAATTAAAAACCATTAGATGGTTATTCTCTATTATATTCACAAAAATCATATCTGTTCGTTTTCTTTGGATCTGTATCAAGGATGGAATTACAATGCATAGGCATTACACTTCTTCCATGACGCAGTGTTATTTCACTCCCTTTGCAATAAAGTTATTTGCTGAATAATTTCATGTTACATTGGATTAAAGACAACGGAGGTGACAATGACAAATTGGTACCACAGGTACACCTACTTGTAAAGCTGCAGGTGTATTAGTTGTAAACCCCATGTAGTTTACACTCTGGATTTTATCAACGACTTCCTGCTTTGTGGTATACCTGAATTGGGTAAAATGAATCATTTAATTATATCTTATATTACTCATCATTGAATCAATGTTTATTCAGTCTGAGCAAAATGATTAAAAATCGTACCTATCCAATCTGAATTCAATACGGACTCGCTCAGAAAATACGATCAACGCGACTCTGGTCTCATCTTGTCCGATTTCAAAACTCTCTGCAATCTAAGTAAGAAATGTAGCTGGTACATAAACAATGATATCATATCATATTTAAATGATAATGTGCACGTAAAATGAACTGTTGATTTTACCCGACATGCAAAATCAAGCATGAGTTGCCAGTTGTCATAGGATCGGTCTGTTGGGTTGTTATCTCTGATACTTCCAGATGAATCAATCACCAAACATAAATCAATGAATCCGCAACCTACAATAAAATTGGAACCTGTGAGGTTGCCGGCTGCAATAATTAACGATGCGTTAACCTTTTTTATATGAAGGCAAAAAGTCACAACATTCTGTACTTGTTCCTGCCGTTGTTGTCCCTGTCGCTGTTGGCTGTGGTTGTGGAGGTTGTGCGTCGCTGAAACACATCGCTGATAATGTATCATCTTCTACTGTCTCCAACGCATCGAAATCAGACACAAGTATCATGTGACCAGCTGGAGGCAAAAAATTTATATTTTAACAGCCACTCACAACATTAACATAAATGTAACGAATGCGTTGGTGACATTTTTCATGCAATGAACTTTGTCCATCAGTTGAAATTAACAAAACACTTGGATTTTGGTAAACTTTTGTAAACTTTTTCATCCAGAATGTTAATTCCAAGAGCGCATTCGTTTATGATGACCAGTGATATCTGTTGTTGAATTTGAAACCAAAGTTATACGAAGTTATACCCCAGTTAGTACCAGAGTAAAATATGAGAAATCCCATCGGTGATAAATAAATAACTTATTAAGTCTCCAGCTTCAACTAACCTGCCTTGTGCAACTACGATATACCCAGGAATATTTTAGAATTTTGGTGACAATCATGGTAGGAATAGATCAATCTATGATTCGAAAACAGACATCCTGAAATAATTGACATGTCCTTTTCATCCAATGACATTGTGTAACATTACCTTGTCCACTACTTACGTGTTGCGATGCCAAATATTTCACTTTGGTCTACTTGGTTCCCGATGCCTATTACTATGATATCTATTCCAGCATTTCTAGATAGCTGGGCTTCTGGTATGGTTCTTCTAGAATCTCTGTCAGACGGGCCATCTGTGATAAGCACCACTGAAAAAAATACGAGACAAAAAATTGAAAATAAGACTTATTTCCATAAAGGATTAAACTGGTCAATCTAGTCAGTGGGTCAATTTCACCCATGCAAGTGAAGAACTACACTTCTATCTTGTTGGCAAGATTATTACTCCGGAATTTAAAAATAAGACTAGTCGGCCGTTATCTTAATATTATTTGTTCGGTGATTCTTTTATACTCACTGATGTTACGAGCATCCGGTCTTTCTCCCTGTTCAACTTTGAACATATTTTCTCTTGTGTACCAGATCGCTCCTGAAGTGTTGGTATCCTCGTTGGTCCATGGTATGGTTGAAACAGATGAAATTAGGGTATTCTTGTTGGAGAACCAATTCAACTCTACCCATCTGTAGACTACGTTACCAAATGTTATAAATCCGACCTGTATCAAATGTTAATGGCTCAAAGTTATTTACTCAAAACCAAACCGATAAAGCAACTGCGAAAGTTTGTGACAAATGTTCATTCCACCATGTGATCTAGAACTATTGAAAGTAAATTTCATGTTGCAATCGTAACAAGCCTGTACCGCCTTATTTATTGCAACTGCTTCGAACATAGAACTTCCTATTTTATTCCTGAAGCAACTATTAGCCCATTTTAAAATATTTTTGCACTGCGTGATTCCAAAACTCACCCTGGCTCCCTCAGGTGCAAAACTTAGTGTTTGAATAATATCTATCGCGAACTGTCGCATTTTAATCCAGTTTTCCGATCCCACCGATTCACTTGTATCCAGTGCAAATATCACATCCATTTTGCCACAGTCTGAAGCTTCAATTGCAAATAATTTGCTTTTAAACATTACGTATACATTGAGTAAACTTGTAAACAAAAGGAACATTGCGTTGTTGAAATAACTTTAGTGTCGTACTTTGTACTTAGTAGAAAATTGTTGAAACGTTGATGCACTTTTTAATGGGCCAAATTTTACATTTGTGTTATGATTTAATCTGGTTAATTCTCACTTGGTATTTGTCTTCGGATCCTGTTCAACTGATCTTCGGCGATGGGGTTTCCCTCGGTGGTTGGCAGAACCGTCACGAGAACCAGAAAGAGACCTAGAGATCCCATCTAAAAATTTAAAGATTTTGAAATCATATGCTGTTTTCCAAAAAAAATTGCATCCACATACAATTTGAAAAACATCGCACATCGTGGAATTTTACAAAAGCTACAGGGAGAAAAATTGACATGCTCTTTATTTATCTTAGGATTATTTCAGACACAAAAATGAAAATTCATTCTTCCATGTTCCAGCAAAATATGATGTGTGACAAGGGAAGTATTACAATAGTTGTTATCACAAGAGAAATCCTTTAACGAGAGATTTCCGATAACTTATCTGTACATATTAAACACGCGTGCACAAAACACTGCTTCCCTTACATGTTAAAAGTAACCATGAATGTAATCATGTCGTCATGTTCTTTGCACGATTTGCAGCTGCCCATTGAAAAAATATGAACTTACCGTTTTTGTCTATGTTTTCGACTTCACAGCTCCATTAAATAATTTTGGAAATTGGTGTTCTGTAGCAAGAAATGTTTTACGGAGGTTTTGAGCCGGATTCCCTTTGCCTGTTTTTTTTTTAATGCACCAAATTTGCTATGTCACGACCGCGCTTTCTTTACTGATCTGGAAGGGTAAGCATTGACGATTAAAAGTGACCTTACACCGTTAAGGAGGCATTTGGCTGAGACAGTAAGTAATACTGAATTGCATCACAACACGAAAAAAATTATTTGAGATTATTTTTCAATGAATCGCAGCAAAATATACAAAAAAAATTCCAGAATATACGAATCCAAAAACCCCGAATTCAGCTTTAATTTACAATGTGCTCAGTTTTTGGAACAACTAAGTTTTTTTTTACATTTAAGAGGAATAAAGATAATAAAAGAGGTGCATTAATACATACAATTCATGGGAAATGCATGGGAATGGGAAATGCAGGCCTGTAATGGTCGATAAATCATAAACTTTTTCAGCAAAATTTTGTGTCCGCTTACTAACACAGGACTTCAAGGAGCTGGACCCCAGTCAGTTGTCTCTATATTCCGTAATGTTCCACCTTAGCTCGATTATGACATTTCCACCTCTATCGTCACTCACAACTGAACAATATACCCTCGGTGACATGCTCCACATGACCAATTTGAACGACCAGATTTCCTTTCTTTTCGTGTCATCCGTTGTCGTCAGTGCTAAAACAATAATAGAATTATACAATAATAGAAAAGATGGAATGCACGTAAAAGGTTTGTCCGTTCTGTAAGTGCAAATGAATGTTACGTGATAACGCAAAAATCCCTGTTGCAGCGGTCGTGTGCGAAAAGTTTTCATGCCTGTCCGACAGCTCGTTTTCTCAACTGCACTCGTTTGGATGTCTTATGCATTATGTTAGTTTGTTACCTAACTCTGATCAGGTAAAGTTAGGTAATAAACCAACCTAACGCTACTCTTAATGAATGCAGTTATTCATGCTGCATTGGCGGATCCAGGATTTCCCGTACGGGGGGGGGCGCCTGGCCCGTAAGGGGGGTGCCAACCCAATTTTCACCTATTTTTGCCCAAAAATGGGGAAAACTGCATGAAAATGAAGAAAATTTTGGCCGTGCGGGGGGGGGGCGCCTCCTGCCCCCCCTTAATCCGCCAATGCCAGTGATCCCACGCCATAAAAATTCAAGTTTTCTTGGGATTTAGCCGGTTTCTCTAAATGTCCAAAATGCTAGCACTAGAGTCCAAATCAAAGTTTCTAATTTTTAGGTCTGTACCTAATACAGACTGTATTTTAAACCACAGCAAAGACATTTTATCTTGAGGACATGAAAGTGAAGAACTCGGTCTGTAGATTTGATGTGTAATTGTGATTGGGAGTCGCGTGCTCCCCCTAATCTATCAGATCTTAAAAGGAACACTTTCAAATTGATTTTGATATTAATTTGAGATATCAACATCAAACGACAGATATATCAAACATAAATAAATAAGAATTACGAACAATTTGTGTTTTTATCAATGTCTAATGGATTATCGTGCTTAAAATAATTGTAAAAAGAAATGCTTGTTAATACCAAACCCAATATTCTCCAAACTTGCCCAGCTTCGATCTGAACCATTTCAAAATACCCAATTACAGACACAAATACCTAACAAGTGGTCACTTATAAGTACATCATCATTATATCATTTAAGGGTCAATTCTGTCACATAGCTAACACCCTACCAAACATCTTTTGTCTTCTGTCCTGTGATTTAATAAGGAGGATCTCATTAACATAATCAGTATTCTGTTGTGTGATTGGACATGCCCTGTACTAATTTAGGTCAAAGGTCATGCAGGTCAAAGGGGAGGTGACAATATATTTTGGGGAGGGATGGGATTTATTGGAATGGGCATTTGTTTGGGTAGAGTTGGAACTGATGGAGAATGTTTTTTTGTAAATATTTTCATTTATTTTTCCTGTACAAAGCACAGGTTTCATCTAGTTCCATTAAAGATTAGAAGGCAAGATTTTGTCATGTAGCTAACACTTTGAACTCTGTGTTACATCTGGGCTTGCAACAGATTGAGCCCAGTAATAGTTGTATTAGCTGCAGTGTGCTTGCTCGTGCATACTGCAGGGGCAGCCATTAGCCTATCAGCCAATCAGATGCAAACATTCCCCAAGCTGTTACAAACAACAAATTCAAATTCAGTTTAGATTGAGAACTTCAACAGACAACATGTATTTTGT
>JBCAUI010530341.1:0-11352 GCA_038406195.1 Haplosyllis anthogorgicola | reverse complement strand
TTAGACTGTTTTATTGAGTGCTGAACGTATGTACATGTGCGTGGTTGTGTGTTCCCGGCAGCACTGGCTGCTTACTGTCTGGGTTGACCTTTATACTGCCATGGTTACCAAGGCTACGGGTAAACAGAATAGACCGGTCGTAGGTCCTTAGATTGACGGGAGACTTCGCTTGGTCATTCGGCGGGAAAGAGGGCAGGATGTTACGCTAACAAAAGTCACCTCTAGACACTTATTTCCCACGTATGTTATTGGATTCATATGAGATAAAGAATTGATCTAAATTGCCAAAAAACCATATTCAAAGCGCCTTTACATGTGAATGCATAGTCATAAAAAACTGTCGCATGCATCATGCACACACTTAAAATGCGATAAGATATTCTAGCTTTATATTTCGGCTGTGACGAGGTGTCAATAATTCCTACTGACATTTTTATCTGATTCCGTTTATCACGGCAATTGTGGAGCGACACTTAATCTGATCGCAGCTTAACAAAGAGTCACTGCAGGTTGAATCTTTTCGTTCAGATATGATTTTCATGCATATTTGACTTCATGGAAGATAAACCCGTGACCCTTACATACAAGGATCACTCTTGCCCTGATCAAAATTGTGAAATTTAAGCCTCCAAAACAGAAAATGTTACATATCACAGACATCTTGTCTTGTAATCTAGGTGATCTGCTATCACGCTTGTACCCCTTGTACAATGAAGAAAAATTAATTTTATCTCAAAACATCAGTGAAATGCCTCCGTATTAAGTTTTATACGTTCTTTAAACAATGCTGACAGTGTCAATTTCTCTTTTATAATATGTGCCATCCATCAATCTACAATCTATCTTGTACTTTAACAAAGCCAGAGAGAAAGTTAGAGACATCATGTCATCAATCTGTGAATGATGATGTCTCATCAGCGATAATTTCTCACCTCATTAAGGAAATGTACACGTAGACAATGGCGAATAACACCTGATTTGGTCTTTACTGGTCCCTATCACAATCTGTATTGCCTTTCCGATTACCATAAGAAAACGGGTTGATTGCATCTATGTGGCATTTAATTGCTCAGCCATTAGATTTGACGACCTTTCAACTTTTGAATCATTGAACTCTCTGCCTCTGCACACAAAGTGCATTGGTTTTGCATTTGATCCCTGTTAAGGCGACAGTAGCATATTTGTAATTACTTGAACCGCATCTCAAATAAATTCAACAAAACTCAAGTGGCATCGGCAAATGTTTTACGTGCTATTTATTGTCCGTCTTCAGTGCTTCTCAAGCTTTTGGTTCGAAATAATGTTTCACAAATATTTACTCAAACTTTTATAGACAGTGCGGAATAAAGTCAACGTTCGCGTTTGGAACTTTTCGACGTAGACGTCATCAATCTTAAGATACTTTGGCACCTTATTATTAAGAAATATTGCTTTGCTGCTTTATCTTACTCTTTTTAAATAAAAATCCTGATATGATCTTCTTACTCAAACAACATTAGCACCTGATAAGATCAATCAGCCCAAAGCCATGCCAAGAAATCCGCACAGTCTTTAAATACCTGTTACAATGACAGTCTGTGTAACTTGGTGTCATCAAACTCAGGAAGGAGGAAATTATTATTGTATAACTCAAGGAAATACTGCTGGCAAAGTTTACTTTGCATTGTCTTGGTAAAACCCAGGGAAAACAGCCATGTTTTCACTTTTTAACGTAAAACGAAGAATAGCAGTTACAAAGTTTCACAATTTCACAGTTGGAAGTCTTTGTCTCTACTACATGAAAATAATTGAATACGTGTCCAGATCTGAAATTTCACCTCTCAACCGAAATGTTCAAAAGGCACTTGCAGTGATACCCAATCTAGATCACTGACCAGTAAATCTGTGCCCCTCCTCTACAGCCACTGACCTGTCAAATGTTAGGCCTACCCCTTCATTATGGCTATACCCTCTGGCCACGAGAACATATATCAAGACATACTCATACCTGGGGTACATTTTCCAAAGAATGCTTCTGCTTTGTCTGAAGAATGAGTTAATTAACTACATAATACTACGGTGAGTAATTTGCCAAAACGTTTTTACAAAGATGGGTGGTCCATTATGAGACACTTTGTATCTGAATTCAGCTATCTGTTCTGACTTCAAGACAACTTTCAGTAGCAGGAAGTATTGTTTTCTCAGGCACAGATAACTGGGTAATTCTCAATTTGTAAAAACATAAACCTGGCAAGTAGTAATTAAAAAGCGTGGTTTAAGTATATCAGGCATCCACTGTATACTTAAAACGGTATTCGTATAAATCTGATGTGAATGAAATTGAAAGATTTTAAGCATCTAAAATGTTCAGTCGAAAGTCTCCTTCAGTTCCATTTCACTTGTTGCTTTGCTGACCTTAGGCGTTTAAATGTAGATGATAGCAGTAAACTACATCTTGAAGTCTAGACTGGTGATAATGTGATAAAATTGACCACATGCAATGACCCCCTATAGTCCTACATACACAAAAGGTAAAAAGATATGGAAAGTATGTTGCATATATCAGCGTCACATTAACAGTCAGTGACAGAGGTGATCATGAGTCAGGCGTGGGTTGAGTGGTCACTAACTTAGGGTGACCTATGGTCTTGAGAAAATAATGAACTCACAACAATGTCTGACCAGTAAGGGTTAACAAAACATTATTTATAATGCCTTATATAGAGTTACCAACGTCTGCCGCAGGGCATGTACTGTGGATCAAGTGGTCTAAACCCTGGATGGTTGATAAAAGATGACCAACTGATATGTGTGATCTATAACCATGGGGCCAAAAAGTATCACTTAAAGAGATGAAGTTTTTCAAAGTATGGAAACTGAGAATGAGACCGATAAATACTGCATGCATGTTACGCCCATGTTCTTCTTCAAAGTCCTGGCGTAGACTGTTTTGTAATACCAATTTCACCAAAAAAGCAATGGTCAAAACACAAACTAGTGAATAGTCTACTCAGTGTGAATTATTAAATGGTTAGTGATCCAGAAAATATTTATGCTTTTTGAACGATAGATATCCTTTCAGTGTAAAGGTCGGAGGTCTCCTGCAGTTTGGTGATTTTCAGCACGCAGTCACTGGTCAGAGAAGGGCAGAGGCCCACAACACAAACTGATCAATCTGTATAAAGGTCAATACATGTCATCTTTGACACATGTCACTCTTAACCTGTATGGGATTTGGAGCTCTTAGTTACATTATCTTTTTAAAATAGGTAAATCATAAACTAATCATCATTTATTCCGTAATTCTTAATTCACTCTATATTTACAGGTTATCAGTTTAATACTATTTTGGGATAACGAAATATGGTGATAGACACCAAGGTTGCAATATCTACGAATAATATTTGATAATAGGATGATAAATTTGAATTAATCTTTCAGGATTGCTGGTACAAAGAAATAACTAGTTTAAATGCAAATTCCTAGTTGTTGGGGTTTTTTTGTTTTCAAAAATATATACGAATTTGACCAGCACTGGAAAGCGTCATTCTAAATCATATTTTGAGCACTGTAATAACAAACAACAGTCTGTATTGACGAAATATTTGTACATATTACATCTTTTTCCTTGTATATTTTCTTCGGAAATGAACACAATCATGTAAACAATAAAAAATAAAACTCGGGTGGAAATTGAAATACAACCACACACATGCGAGACCACACAAGTGACAATAACCAATTTTCCTTTCTATTTTTCGCTGTCGGCACCTTGGTTCTCGTGTTTAATTTAATCCACAGTGAAATATGACTCAATTACATAACCAATGTGGATAATTTAAACTTTTTATACTTCTTGTTACAATCAAATAAGTTCATTCGAGAGCAAGACGCAAAGACGCATGTATCCGCACATTAAAATGCTTGGAATATAAATCACTCATTATTAGTGTATTGCTTGAAGGATTTTGACTGAAAATAGTTGCGCCACCGTTATCATTAAGTACTTAGAGTCACAACTTTTAAAGCCTGAAATCGATGAAAACAGACAAATGTCACAGGTACCTGTCTCGTTGGGTTGGATAATGCAGAAAGAAACACCTATACTCATAATGTCTCTTTCATAGGATTCCATTTGCGATAGCAAATCAGGGTTCGCATTCCGCGAATTATTGTTGACAATGTAGCAAGTTGTATTACCCCATTTGCACGGACCACCCTAAATACTCTTGGCATATCATTAGCTATCATCTCTTTTGCCATCACTTTAACATGATGGATTATGTCAAATTGGCCAAGATTTCTGGCCACAATGAAAGATTTGTGCAGGTTTATCCTCTACTGGCATGCTTAAGTACCATACTTGGTAAAAGTATTAAACTGAGGTGGTCTATGGTTGTTTGCTAACGTCATTGTTAAAACATCTTGCGAGAATACTTAATGTAGAATCATAAAGCACAGGGTAAATACTTGCGGTTCAAATAATCATTTATCCAACTTTCAAACGTTTAGAAAAGAAAGTTGTTGCAATAGAATTCCCTCAACCTTAACAGTTTTAGGATGGCCTAAATGGATTGTAAATACATTTAAAGTCATGCAAAACTGATTAAAAATACTTACTTATGCCAACAACTATTTTAGGTAAACTTGCTTATGCACCACACTTAAATCTGTGGTCGCTTCACTTTGTCCATGCCTCATCTAAATACTTGACCGAAATATGTGTTGAAAGCCAAATTAAAGGTAAATAACAAAATAAATCAACATAGAATAAATGTATCAAGTACCTCCAAGAAATGACCATTAATGGTCAGTCCGCATCAATTTAAACAATCTTATGATTAATTCGAAACCACTCGTTGACCGTAAAGCCCAGATCATCACTTGATAACGTGATCTGATAAATTAACTCTCTAATTTAACTGTTAGGACTTTATTATTAGGAAGACGAATACGGTAATTTATTCTAGATGACACTTCGTATGATTGCACTAGCTGACACACTGCGATAGCAACATCTTTCCTTTTTTTTTACAAGGCTGGACGGATGGTCACAATACCTGTCAACTTGCAAACATTTTGACAGCAAAAGGAAAAATAAAAATCATATTTTAAATGCATGGCAAAAGGCTATTAAGTCTGGTCAATGGGGCCCACAAAGTGTATGGTCCGAGATTAATGAGTGTTGAACTGTGAACTTTTCGTCAGATTTATGATCGGTTTTTATGTGTTTCTAGCCCTGAGCTATTACTATATGTTACGGTTGGGAACGACCCATGCTTTGGACCGTCTGACCAGTCCACAATTGGCAAGGGGACATACCATTAGCAAGTCCTATTGAAAGCTGTACATGACATTATATGGCCTTCCTATTCATAAAGTACGAATATAATTAGAAAAGACATTTTCATCTATGCCTCTTTCGGTGGGAGTCCAATGAATTTGAGACTGGTCCCTATATGGGTATGACCCCATGTGACCCTTGGCAACTTCTCTGTCATGATCATATTGCAAGGCTCCCAGCAGAAAAGCTTGGGAAAATATGGTCCACGTCTCCACAACACGGAAAAACAGTTGGATGGAATGCGATAAAAGATGGGTTCATATTCGTTCGTAAAAAGGTGTTGAACATCGATCACTCTTTTTGTTGTATACATACATTGTGTTCAGCGTGTATTGTATTATGACATTCAATGGTACATGAATATATTGCTATAAAGTATATGATATATATTTCCTTGTTTCAATGAAACAAAACGCATATTTCGTTTCCGATAACAACGAAAAGCAGAACAAATGCGAAAAACAGTTTCAGGCTGAAAATACCGCGAGAAAGTTGAAATCAATTTTACGGAACACCAGGAAAAAGTTTTCAATAAAAACAGTTTTTCACAAATGGAATGTTTGTGCTTTCAAGACATAAGGGGAAATCATCAGTTACTTACAAATTAATCAAGGTTTAAAATGCAATTATTTGAAGCTTACCTGAGTTTCCACTCTGCCTAACCTAGATGCTATTGTCATTTTCTGTTTGTCTCTCTCACTTCCTCCAAAAAATGTTCCAGGTTTCCCTAAAGTTTGGTCCAACCTGTAAAATAAAATGCCAATCTCATGTTAACGAAGAAAAATATGTTTTGCATTACATACAAATGTTAATATGAATTTTAATAAAAACTAAGTTAATATTTGGGAGTTCTATGTATAAGTGAATAAGTAAAACAATTTAAATCTACATGTAAAATTTCTAAAATATTTAAAGTATATATTTAAAAAACTACTATGTTTAAAAGCAATATTCGTACGTATCTTGCAATATTTAGTAAATAAACTTTTGCATGCATATAATTTTATTGTTGCAAGTATGCTACATACAACAACATGCAGAACTACATGTATGTAAAATATGTAACTATGTAATGTAACTACATGTAAAATACTACATGCCAGTCTCTCAGCGAAGGTGTTATGAGATCTCTGGTCGGAATAGAAAGTTGCTAAAATATTGAAATCTTATATCTATTTATTTTTATTCTCTTCCTGGAAAGGAAAATTAGTACAGATGATGGATGCATAGTTAATTCTGCTCGAAACGTACAAGGAAGGTGTGAAGCAAGTGGGAATTTTTGCATTCAATTGGAGAAGCAGTCCTCCATAATTTATTATCACCGTTTTGGACAGGTGTGCAAAGTTACGTTTAGCCAATGCATGAATATCACAAAGCGGGGCAATGCTCAAGTAGACATTGGAGGAAATATAAAATAAGAAACCTTCTCTGAAGTTCTTTTATTCTGACCATCAGATTAATATGACCTTGTGAATACTGTTCTATCACATCTTTCACATCATAAGGCTTACGAGCTTGCTGAAATGAAAGACCCCAAATATAACTGTACTACATGTAATACATACTATTTCTAGCGCACATTTGATAGGATTTTCGCTGTCGTTTCTTACTCATTGCCGACCCTGTCTTTTATCCAGGTGAATTTTGAAGAATTTTAACAGTAGAAATATAAAGCACATCTACATTATTTCCGTAAAATTGCTTCAAATATCTTTTCCACACAACTGTGTTGAAACAGACACAACAAGACATGTACATTTGACAGTTTTCCTTGACAGGAAGTTTTCGAAAGTTTATTCTTTAACATGAAGACAAAGTTGGCAATGTAACATTGAAAATCCTATCGTTTCACAGCATAGAAAACAAACGTTTGATAGTCTGACGTTCACCTTCGTTGTAATTCCTTTATTCGAACCATAGTGTTGAGATGACCCTGTGAGTATTGTTCTATCACATCTCGTACATCGTACGGTTTTTGTGCTTGCTGAAATGAAATGTTTATTTGATCATTTCAAATTTGTGAAACAAACGAATGATCAAAAAGAAGTAGAATTGTAATGTTATGGCGGGATTTTATGTACACACAATTGGGCAATGATTAGTTGGCTTGTTGATTTCCGCTGTCAACAGGACAAAAATATACGTAACAAAAACTGGCAACAAAATGTCATTGCTGTGGCACCGCAGAAGAATTCCTCTTTGTAGCCACTCAGTTAAATATGCAAAACTAGTGTAATTTTCGTTAGTACAATAGTCAACTTAATTTAATAATAAGTTTATGACTAAATGACGAGACAATATGCGCGTTTTAATTATCATCACTGTCCTTCTGACACATTTATCCTTTATCGAACAGCAGTCCGTGCATTCCTACCCTTAACCTGTGCCACCCTTTGTGATATCATCCGATCTACATCTGATTATTAGTCTTATAAACAATAATTCAATTAACCGATTAACTTATCCCAAAGTTTGGGTTAGAACCGTGGCATATTAATTGGACCCAGCCTCCGAAAGATAATATTTATCGAAGTAAATTACACGCCACTGATAAATCTACTGTGTCGACATACTTTATGCTCCTTTCACCTGGGGTATTGATTTCTGAGGGTAATATCTATTTAATATGGACGCATTTATATATGCAATTAATAACGCGCACACATGCATGCACACACGCACGCACGCACGCACGCACACACACACACACAGACATTTGAGTCGCGATTTTGTGAATTTAGTGAATTTTAACACAAGACAGTTTCTTTTCACATCGTACTGAACAGCATGTTTTTACTGAATGAATACAAAAGCCTAACTCCGGAGTCCGGGTAAAATGTCACGGACACAGTGCCTCTGGAATTACCCTTTTTCCTTCTTCCAACTCCCATGAAAAAAGTCTGTATTTAAAATAGATGTAAATAAATCAATAAATTTAAAATAAACTCGAGACGTTTTTCATATGGACACATATTTGTGCATCAATTTTCATTCATAACAGACACAGATAGAGAGGGTGGGGTTCAATTTTGCCTGGAGTGCTGTCAATGTGTTACACAGTAGCTCCATTCATAGATATCACCATCTGGTTAATATATCAACTCTTGTACCTGTCTGTATTGCAGATAAGATTATGAAGCATTGGTAAAATACTTAATGTTAATGACTCAGGTGTCTTGGGCATTTTTGTTTTGCCATCTTCAAAATATGAATATTTACAGTAGACTATTTCAATCTTTACAACGAAATTAATATTGTACCTGATGGAAAATGAAACACAATTTCCTGATGAAGACAAATGTTCTGTATTCAGCTTAGCCTAAATAAAACTCGCACAGAAATAAGCCTACGAAAATTATTTTCCTTAATAACGATAGATGATTAGAAATTATTAAGTAAGTTCCTGCAGTTTCACTCAATAGCGTATTTATTTATGGACGTCGCGAAATGTTATTTGCAACAACTAAAACATTAATATTGTTCAAACGACAGGACAGTGAGTAACGTTATTGAGCCATACATACTCAATGGAACATCACTACCTCAACGTGACCTTGTCCATTTCAATTTTGAATACAGGATAATAAATTGATCCCCGAAACATAAACTTTAACACGGACACAGGGACATAAGTAAATTTGTGCAAGATGTCATGTTTACATAATCATACCATACTGACAGCAGCGTTCGCTTACGTATTGAAAAGTTTGACTTGTCTCCAGAGATAAGCCAAGATTTATTTCTTAGAATATGGGATTTAATGGCACAATGAATGTGCGGATCTACGGATTGTAGATTCTTAAACCATGACACTTAACTTTTACACCATGTACGAATAGATTTTGATTCAAAATGCAATAAATGTAAATATGTAAGCAAGTATATTTTAAGTATGCTAGCGTGACACTGAACAGGGATCAAACTAGGCTATAAACAAAGTAAGCTAATCATACTGTCAGGAATACACGAGTAAGTACCTTGATGCAGTACATGAACCACGGTACACCCATACCCACAGTCGTGTGCCATACCCGCAAGTCGCAATTATACTCACTGTTGACACTACCACTCTGTTATGTCACGAATGTTGATGTACACCACAAATATTTCTAGTCACATCACCCTTGTGTACGGTGAGTGCGGTGTACCTAACCATATTAAAAGTATTCATAAAGTTTTCCTCATGTACCAAAACTATTCACATTATTGAATGTAACATTCTTCATCTACACACAAGCTTTTTGGAAAAGAGAGCCAACTTCTTCTGTACGACATGAGATAAGGCGGCGAATAGAAATTATCTATCATTATTGACAGTAACATCTCTGGACATATCAAATAATTTTGACAGCATTTTGGTCAATTAGCCTGTTCGTCGCAAAACATCGTTGCCCAATTGCTATCTAACTCGTTTAGCAGCTGTTAATAGTCGTAATTTTACCCTTAACGAGTTGCGAGTAACAATGGAAGTTTTGTTAAAGACAACCAGTTAGCTGGTGTACTGATTTTAATCTTGACACTTAATTTAATTTCGATACGGAGTCGAAAATTGCCCTCTTAAGTGTACCAATAGTATGTCTGTCTAAATCTGATCGAAGTAAAACTGTTCAATCCACAATAACCCTTCTCGAGATATAACCGTATTCACCATGAATGATATCATTACATTTTGGTTAATTCCTGCCACAGAATTTGCGGGGAAATTATCTGCCTTATTTAGAGAAAGGCCATGCATGTATTCCACATTCTAAAATATTCGGTTGATGCCTGTGCCATCTTGTTGACAAAAACACTTCAAATTTCAACACTGAAAATTGCATTTATTGGATTTCATGTTGGTGTAGGTGTAGTTTCAATTTCTGTGTAACCACAGGTGATGCAGCAATTAGAAGATTATGTGAAATGTGGGCTAGGTGTTTTTTATCATGTTACGGAGTGGTCATGGGCAGAGTAAAACGTTAGTTCCGAGCATTGTACTGAACATTTGCTTTTTCATCCCCGGAAGCATTTTTTGGGGCGAAAACCTGATGATTTATTGGCTTTAAAAGTTTCAGGTGAAACAATAGCTATCTTTGCACAACATATATCACATCAAATTTGACTGTTTATGTCCACAGTAAACAAACAATACAGCAGGGAACAATATGGAAACACTTACATTTCAAATCAGTGTCCAGAAAACGGTGACATTATTTCTTACCATATGGTTAAGTTTACACGTCCTGTATTTATGAGCCTTTTTTACAGTAAATACCGAAATAATGGCTTTTTCAGATGCTAGAAAAATAAACAGAACAAAGTAAAATACCCCTAAGTAAAAAATTTTTATTGAGGCCTAATTCCCCTTTGTTTCCAAGGATCAGGAATACCAGTAAACTTTACAACACATTGTCCGCATCAAGTCTTACAGTTTACACATGAAAGACATGCATTCAATACAAATGTATAAAAATTGAGGTGTAATCGTGTTTAGCAGTTTCAGAATCCAGTCTGTTATTAGCATCTCAAGGAATTAAATTCTTGTGAAATCACGTTTTTGTGTGCAAGTAGAAGAGTGTGTAACATTTTCACATGCTTGTCAGATTTTTCTTCTTGATCCCTGTGATTTGCGAATCTAAATCTGACAAAGGAAGTGATGCAATGAATGAACAGTAAATCACACTATGTTAAACAAGATAATGTGGGGTGATCAATAGTTCCATTGCTTCAACGCATTCAAGTAATATAATTATTACTTTGAACACAAACTAGGAATGTTCCTTAAATGATGTATATTTATCTTAGAGGTTTTTTAACTTCGAAATTAGGCGAATTTATATCCGCTACAAGTTGCCAAAAATATAAATGATTCTAATCGCAAACACAACACATGGGGGTAATTTTTCAATATTTATAATTCAAAGTGATCAATTCGTTAAAAAATAGGTCCGGATGGACCTGAGCTCATTTGGCATTATCATAAAACTAAGATAATATCACATGAAAAACAAATGAAGTGTCCAAGTTCAAATTCCAAATAAGTGACCTAT
>JBCAUI010530330.1:0-11352 GCA_038406195.1 Haplosyllis anthogorgicola | reverse complement strand
TTGTTGCTGTTGCCGTGGTTATGATGTCATTCGGCAGACACATGACGTTACGTTCGACGTAACGACGTTTCTAGTTTTGTAATGAATAGTCATGTGTTGTCGACAAATTTCTGATCTTGTTCGCATTACGATTACTGATTTAAGCAATTGTATCGTATGGTGTATCTCTGGCCCAAGATTATGCATATTGATATAATCACAAAAGCTTAACACGATCTATCATCTTTGATACAACTCATTGGCGGATCCAAGGTGGGATGCCCCTTCCAACGGACACAACTTTTTACATTTTCTTGGGGTGTTGAGAAAAATTATTGCAGGGTGCCCCCTTCAACCACTTGCTGGCCCACCGGTTCCCCGTCCAACGACAAATACTTGATCTGCCCCCGAATTTTATTGAGCAGAACAAGGTGATCGATAACAGTCGTTGACAAAATTGGTAAAAAGTTCTCATTCAGGGCCCATTTGGATCTTAGTAACTAATATAAATTGAATGAGTATCACACTACGGCACACTTTAATTCTATTCTATCATTATTTTTCTTATTTGTGCACTGCTATCCCAAAGTAGTTGATTTTTAAACTATTATTCAATTGCACAGGAAGGCTGGAACGTAAAGTTAGATTGATTATGGTTACATCAGTAACCTAGAATTTCAATTTAACTTGGTTTTTATTTTCCACTTCTACAATTTATCACACAACAATTTAAATTGAATTTCCGGTGACATCAAGCTGGAAACAGCGAAATAGTTCTATCTTATTGGTGTTACGAAAGGTCCATAGAGACCACCTCTCCCTTCCATTGTGGGTTTCATAACGTTATCTTAAATAAATTACCAACTAGATGCGTAAAATAATGGTGTCCATCCGGCTATCGTTCAGTACGTGACACATGACAGATCAAACTCCAGGTAGATCTAATGTATTGTGAAGGAACGTTGCCTCCCAGAATGACGTAATCCATTTCCTGACCAGTGGAGGGAAATAATATGCGAAGTACGTCAAGATTGGCATCAAAATTTACCGCGAATTTCTCTCAGATAAATTAATTGATAAGATGGTGCCTTTCAAAGATGTGTCAGAACTCATGTACTGATATGTAATGGCATTTGTACTGAGTTTGTCACATACCTTTATTTATGGAATATTTAACCAATATATTCTTGAGATACAGATTTTGTTAATGGGCTTCTTAAACATTAAGCTACAGAGTTATTTTGTCACATTAAGAATCTAGAAAGTTTGTTTACAATTTTCACCTGCAAATATGTCATCACATTTAAAATATTCAACGACGAAATATTTACATGGAAATATTTACAGATATGTAATCCCTGGGTGTTAAATCTTTAAACAATAAAAGATGAATTTGCATTCAGAAAATGTAAACAAATTTTCAATGTCTTTAATGTGACAAGCCTATTGTATACATTCAACGCATTTTAGAAATGCAAGTGCAACCGCAAAATTGCTTTCTGTTTATTCAACAATGCTACATTAGAGCCTGTGAATTCTATACATGCTCAAAACGCTTTTTATTATTTTCTTCCAAATACCAAAAATTAAAATGCCATTAACGTAATGCCTGAAGGAAATTCTTTTAAAAGTTAAATCACTATTCAGACCAAAAGAATTGGTTCACGGTAGTAATGGTTCATAATGAGGTTTCTTTGAAAAGCATGTTACATCATAATGTTTTAATGGTTTGTGTAACTGATAAAAATCAGTGTAAAGTTTACGGTGGGAGGTAACGCGTTTGGCGTGAGAATGGAATTTCTTGAATTCCTTTTGGTCTTTCGGGATCTCGTCGTTTTGAATACGAAGCCAACAAGTCAGTGACTACTTTTTCAAGTTGTAACAAAGGATACAACTGATTGATTTTGAATGTTAACTTGCAAATTATGCACAGTTCAAGCCCATTTAAAGTCAAATATTCTTCTCACCACATTTTCCAATTGTAGGATTACGCTACCTATAAATCTGACATTATTGCTACCTGCTACCTACTCATCATTTGCCTTTAGGAACTTATGGATTTTAATGGAAGATATCTTGGCGTTGATCTACCTGAGTATTATCGAAAAGATATTTTGATGAAACATAAAGGGTGAAGTCACGACAGGACATTGGCGGATTTTGGGCGCGATCGAGAAGCTCACGGCCCCCCCCCCCCCCGCACCCACAGCTGTAATGTTTTTCATTTTCATGCAGTTTTCGCTGATGTTTCGCTGAATTTTGGGCAGAAATAGGTTTGATGCCCCCTACAGGATGCCCCCCCCCCCCCCACCGCGGGAATTTCTGGATCCGCCAGTGCAGAAGGTTATTTATGCATCTGCCCTTATTGAACAATTCTATTCCAAACTATGTTCATCTTCTGTACACGCCTATACTGTATCCAGTAAAAATTTATTGGAGTGCCCGTGAATCGTTCTTATCTACGCAGAAAGTATAATCACTGATCGATACACAATAGTCTGGTTTGAGAATCTCACTTCAGTGTTTGACAGATTACACCTGATTTGGAATATCAAATATACCAGATGTGAGAGTAAACTGAAAGATCGATTGACCCAAGTGTATGTGCGTGCATGGCAACAAAGGTCTGGTTTTCATCTGTATAAAGACTGCAAAAGCGGCTCCATATAGATTTTTTCCTACTCAACTTGAAGTGAAATATAAGGATAGGAACATTATGATTTGACAATAAGGACGGAGATACACGATGCGATATAATCGCAAACGATCTATATAAATCACATGCAATTCAGTTTTACTTATTTGAGTAACGTTATCTTGTGATACACATAGAAAGATTATTTTAGCAGTAATAAGCCACAATCTGATATTTTTCATCTCTCTGCTATGAGTACTTGTATTCTACAACTGAATTCCTGATTAAAATCCCATAGGATCATAGATTCCAAACGATTAGATCGTGTAGTGTACCTCCAGTCTAACATGTAGTGTCATTCAGTTCAAACTAAACGAAACGTAGAAACTTACCGGGCAATTTTAAAATACCGAACACAGTGCTTTAGACCAAGTAACAAGTTTAAGTCTTGAACATGTAAAAGTACCCTACAGCCTCTCAGTTGTGCATATTAAAATAGAATGCATAGGGATGGTCTGCATGTGGTTACAGTACAACACGAGAGCATACCCATTTAAGGTATGGTCAATGGGTATGCACCTGCTGCTGACAGTTTGGAAAGAAGAGAAAATAATTGCTACAAATACTCCGCCATGAAAAAAGTAATAACATCTTGGACTTTTTGTGATCACCGCTCAGGTAGTAATTAAGTAACATATTCAGCCTGTCGCATTTGCATCTAAAAAGTTTGTTTGCAAAAGCTTTCGCGTAGAGTCTTCGCTATATTGTACAAAAATTAACCTTTTCTACAAAATAATTTAGGAACAAATTGTTTGCATAATGAGATCAGTATTATGAATTTACACAAATAACGCTTTCTGACGTTAGTGTATGTATAACTTATTGACTCTGATTAAATGATTAATTGGGCATATTAAAATTTTGCAGTCATCCGGAAAATAACCATTTTAATTTACCTTTGCTTACGATATGTTCGAAAAGAAGTTTAGATGTTTGTGAATAAAATTTCTGATTGATGTGCCATGAAGACTTTTCAATGATAAGAATGCAAGCAGCAAAGCATAAACCACATACGAAAGGCCGCGTTTAAAATGCAAGATATTTTCTAAATTCACTAGCGGAAAATATGCTCTTAACCATGAACAAGAAAAAAGTACATACTTTATTAGGTTTTGACATTCTGCAAGCCATAAAATACCAGAACATCTAACGACTCAGACAACAGTACGTAGTCTGGGATGTCTCTTTGCCACCCAGACAGAGAAGATTTATTGTTAGAAGTGAAAAGATGAAAGTGAAATCATCAAAGTCGGAACACCTGCCAGCACCTGTTACACAATCCTCTCAATACAGGTTTACGACGAAGTTTGTCTCTTAACAAGTACAAGCTCGGTGTGTGGTGCCTTATATGTGTGATGCGTGATTATCACCACAAGGGGGTCGGCATAACGACGTGGTTTTTTTTCGCAGAATTAAGTTTTAAGTTCGTATTGAGTAAAAACGGATGAAAAATTCAGAAGGGACTCTGGGGATCATAGCTGGCAAGTAGTAAGCGCGACAGCCTTGAAACCCACGGGCAGAATCACCCAAACACGGGGTACCAGTGGCCCTAAAAACGGACTTCGGGTAACAAAACTCAAAAGTAAAAAAAGGTTTCACTTGAATCTAATTTTGACATAACGTCCGGCGTTAGAGGTAATGTTCACCTCGTGGTGATGTGATCAAGCATTGATCTACATTTCTAGATCAGGTCGAGTCTTTCTTTCTTCTGGCATAGGGCTGGTACCAATTTTACACCTTGGCCTAGTGATGTACGGAAGGACAAGAACACCTGGTGGTTATGGTATTTGATCCTTTCAAGGATCTTTCCAGGAATTCAGACAGAAATATCAGCGGCTTTTATGTTTTATGTTTATACCTGGAACCAGGTCTTTTGATAAACCAAGTGAGGGATGTCAGGTACATGCATTGTCCAATAGAAAGATTTTAGGTAACGTTTTAGATGGCAACCGTAACGGGTTCTTCACTGGAACCAGTGCACTGGTACCCATGTTTTGGACTTGGGGTGACTCACCACCATGGACTAAAATATTTCATTGAGTAGTTGAGTCACTGAGTATTGATGATCAATATCTGGTGAGTTTTGAATCACCGATCTTTTGAATAAGAGTTCCAGACATCTTCCTTGTATCATTGAGACAAGCCTCGGCTAGACTGAACCCTTGCAAGCAGATATATGACCAGAAAACGGTAAGAGTTATAGAAGCAGGTGCAGCTGCATCTTACCAATGGTAACAGGCTTTAACTACAACCTTGAAGTTTATGAAACAGTTGGTGAAACATTAACATTGATGTGCCGTGTTCTTGACTCAAATTACACATGTTAAATGCCAAAGCGAAAAGAAATTGATGTTGGAAATGTTACACTTCAATATCGGGTACATCGTAACTCATGACTTTTCTGCATTATAAAAGCAAAGCCGTTTCTGTACGGGGCATTCTGCGTGTATGTTCGTCTGGGAGTCTAGTGATAAGCATTGGAAACACGGCTTAAATCTCCATAAATAACCAGGCTCGCGATAACGGTTATACCTCACAGCACACTCGCACGTTTTAGTATCCGCACTCAATCCATTAACATCAATAAATAAACCTATGCCTCCCTTTTTCCAGTTACAAATAGTGGTGAGAACCGATGAATTTGGATTATCGGTATGATAGGTTTAGAAAGGACCTTTCGGCAATCGGTTTTGTAACTTAGCACTGGTTATTTGAAATCAGATGGATGGACATCTTTGGGTTAATTGTGAGTTTCAATTTTTTCCAATTTGAAGAACCAAATGAAGAACGCCTGCCAACCAGATTTTCACTGATGAACTTTCATCCCTGCTTTCAAGATCCCACACTGAAAAGTTTCTGGATCCATTGCTCATAAAATTTGTAAATACTTCCGTAGATAATAGAAAGAACCAAATAGAATAGATTCCGGTTCTTATAAATTTGTAATGAAAAACCGATAACCGGTCCTGGTTTGGATCATTTGGTGACTCCACTAGTTACCACGAACGGTCATAAAATCCTGTTCATTATGACGAAAGGCATTTCATTCAATAGCCGTGAATTAGCCACTGTACCAGGCCCAGGAAATGCAGAGATTGCGGACTCGGCCTATCTGTGAGCTGCCAATATACTTGAACTGTCCTTTTGTAGTCAATAAAGCTAGTTTATGGAGGTAATTACTCGGGGTGATGGACGGTTTACGTGTTGTGCTCAATCACATCACCAGTAAATGACAAGGTACTAATAGAATAGATCCATGTTATTTTATACTAATTGTATCAAATCATACTCACATGAGGAATTGATTAGTATCAGTAATTAATTAATTGGCTATGATATAAGTTTATGCCCGTCGTTATGTTCTATACAGTATAAACTACATTGGGCGAACTACCCATAATCTATGGAAAAAGTATATGGATGACAGTAGGTTCGCCCAATGAAGTACAAAATATTAAGTCAAAATCATTTTGGTGATTTAGAAAAAGTACGCGGATGACAGTAGTTCGCCCAGTGGCTAGTACCCCAATACAGATTTTACTATATTTAAAACGTATACTGGTAGAATTATTTTATTGCCACAGATGCTCAATGCAAAATATCGCTTGCGACCAAAGACCTCATATGATATCAGTCAGAAATCAACGAAGAGAAGTCAAACAGAATAAATATCCCTCTACCCCTGCTGTGTGCATCATAAAACGACAATCGCTTTTTATTGTATCAGTGCAGGAACTTTGGCAAAATTGTGATACAATACAGTGTACACTATACAGCAGGGCTACATGATTCCCAATTGAATGGAACAATTGAAATACAGTATAAAATCTCAGGTATGTTCAATATTCTTCGCTGTAAATGATCTCTTTCCAACGAAAAGTCTATATTTGTGTCCAGATTTGGTAAGTGGTCGAACTCAATATATTGATATAGACTTTTCTGATTGTCCCTTGATCTTGAATTATGCTGAACAATCTGGATATGTGAAACTTTTAAAAATTGCCAACCTGATCTGCAGCATTAAATAATTTTCCAGATACTTATACAGCATTGTGATTTTCAAGAAACAGCCGACATAGAGACTCTCTTGTAAATATGCGGGTGATAAAAACTAAACCAAAATGTTGAGTAATATGAAGGTAAATAAACTATGGCATTGCAATCAAGAGAAATATGGGCCTGGCCTAATTTAGATATATCAGCCATCTAAATTGAATTCCTCTACAAAGGGGAACAAAAGCGTTTCATATTTAAATAGATGAAAACAAGTGCATAATCCAAACAAGGCCATTTAATGCACATTAACCCAATTTCTGCGTTAAAAGAGCAAACATCAATAGGAATTTGATACAGTACAATCAGGCTGTAGTGCTATTTAGTCCACTCAAATTTCAACACATCTCCAATTTTGAGTAATGATGAAATTTTTTATTTAGAAATTTGATTTGTAATCAGATCAAAATAATATTTACATTCAAAAAATAACAAAATACAATCAATTGTAAAACATTATATGAACTATACATTCACCGCCCCCTCCCCCCCCCCCCGGTAACCTGCCCTTTCAAAGAACGTAACTTCATAATTTTGTTTCGAAAGTGTTTCGTGTGTAACTTATTTCTAGATTAATGACATTCAATTGTAGTCCACAGAATAAGTTGTGACTTATTTCAAATTACATTTAAATGCTAATCCATCCGACACGTGTACATAAAATAAATGTTATTTTTACCTTAAATATTAATCGCAATGGCTCCAAAAGGACGCCCCCGAACAATTGACTTGTCATGTATTTTATCTTAGCATCTAGCACATTGTGTGTTTTGTTAATATTTTATGATTTAACAGCTTTGGGAATATTCCAATACTGACTGTTGAATGCTGTTGCACGACATATGTGCAACATGACCTTTCACAGTGTTTTTAAAATGTTGCAGATTTGCTCTTTTGTCAAGTGGCATCTTGAAAATGATTGCATAATATTCTATACAATAAATTGTTTTTTTATTGCCATTTATATTAGTATGATAGTATGGTGAGGTAACGAAAAATCATCAATTATGTTGATGGCTGCAAATGTATAAAAGAGAAGACTATCTACTGGAAATCACTAGTTCTTCCTTAACCTCATCCACACTGTAAAAAGCTTTCCTCCTGAAAGTCATCTCAGATCACGTATGCTACAGCACATTTTGTAGTTACTGGATAAATAACAAGGATATTAACTATTGTGTTGTTGCCTGATGTACCATTACACACCTGATTTGTTGGTGAATATGAATTTTGCAACATAAGCTATCTAGAGACTTGACAAGAAGCTGTTCTTTGCGTTTTTTACTAGATGGTTCAAAATCCAGATCCAAGCTGCGTTGTTTGTTGAGAGATACAAAAATAGTGTAAATATCCACTCAACAAACTTATATAAGAAGCAGTAAATTTACAAATAGACAACTTAGTGACAGAGTGATATAATGTAAAGCAGTGTAATACTTACATTTCCATTCTAATGAATGAAACCCTAGTATAAACGCAAATCAATCAAACAGGTCATTTCCATAAGTTTTGCAGAACAGAGAAATACCCATAAGAAGCTATCACTTTGTTCTCCCTCCCCAAAGGAATCTTTCCGAGTGAACATTTACCAAGTTAGTTGGTGCCAAGTACTTGTATGAAACAAGGAAAAAAGCTGTTGGCAGCAGAGATGATTCTCCTTTGAGTGGTTATTAGAATCAATTGAT
The DNA here is from genome assembly GCA_038406195.1 of Haplosyllis anthogorgicola. Taxonomy (NCBI): domain Eukaryota; kingdom Metazoa; phylum Annelida; class Polychaeta; order Phyllodocida; family Syllidae; genus Haplosyllis; species Haplosyllis anthogorgicola. The sequence continues at coordinate 2,940 of JBCAUI010530330.1, read as the reverse complement.
AGGAACGGGATGAACTGTCCAAGATCGATATTAACATAAGAGGGTGATGAGGTGCTACTTCACCCATCATATATTACCGTCATAAATCTTATGTACGTACCAAATTATAAGTGATTGTGTTTCATTTTTGACACAGCACATTATCAAATATCAAAGAAGTAAGTGTTTCAGTGTCTGAGGAATTATCCACTCCATTGTAACATGTGCCATAGGATGAAATTGTCCTCAAATTTGGACCAAGTTACCAGGACCCGTGTCACTGTGATCACCCCCCCCCCCGTTTCTGAGTAACTTTAATAAGAAAATACTTACAAATCGAAAATTTGGTTAATGATGTAATCAGTGATGTAATGAAGCATCATTGACAACAAAACTGGATCGAAATGAAACAAAATACGCTGATTATTCTATTTTTCCTATCCAGCATCTTCTGTATGACTAAATGGAGCATAAATACGTGTTCTAAGCTCTTTCATTGTTTACATATTGGAGTTGAGGAACAGGGTCTCTTGATTTCAGAAAAATGTTCCTTTTCTCTTTGACTGTAAATATATTACATTAAGTGCCACAGAACAAAATTGCGCAGCACTGTGAAAGTATTTGTGAGACAATCACTGAATCGCTGCAGTGATTATGTGCCCTGCAAACTCTTGTAAAAAGCTTAAATGGATTCGTCTTTTATTTATTGGATATTCAGTTATAATTCACGACCTGTGTCATTGGCGGATTAAGGGGGCGCAGCCCGTCCCCCCCCCCACCCCCCACCCCCCACGGGCCGGGCGCCCCCTCCCCGTACGGGAAATCCTGGATCCGCCAATGTGTGTTCGCGAAATAATACATACAAAGATGAAAGACAGAAATGCTAACAAGACTAATTCACGTATAAAAATAGTGCAATTATAAGCATGATTATTTCAGTAAGTAATATGTTTCTTTTGCCATTTTTGGCCATGGTTGACAGCGCATAAGACGACATATGTATTTCATGTACATCTGTTACAAAATGATCTGACTTCAGTATCAAATAAATATTGCTGTGTTCTTCCTTTATATTCTTTCACATATACTAAGATTACTATGTCTCTCGTGACATATGGCTCTATTTATCTGTTCTTTATTCAAATGCAATATCAACGTTTACATTTGAACATTCAAATATTGCATTCATAGAAGTCTTTTCCTTTTCTATTTTATTGTTGTCTCACCTTGCTATTCAAAAGAATAGGACACTGAATACAACTTTCAGGTCGTGTTAGAATATTGCTGGGTTCATTAAAGTCTATGTGAGTATAAACTAAAATGCAAAAACTTTTTTGTACAAATTTTACGAGAATATCCACGATATACGAAGTATTGTTTTTTTATGTTACATTTGTAACTTCTTTAGTTGGTTCAAGGCACTGGCGGATCCAGGATAGGGTGCCATATTTTTTCGCCCATATCTTCCGACCATAGGTGGGGCGCGCGCCTCGGGCGCCCCCTAGATCCACTAATGCAAGTGATGTTCGGAGCCCGTCCCACTTTTCCCTGTTAAACTGAAAGCAATGGAGAGAATTGTCATGCAGGGCTGCAAGTATCGCGTGTCTCGTGGACGAATTTTCTTGATCCGCCACTGACATCACATCTGTAAATCTTTCAGTGCATTTCTTTCGCCCCAAATCGCCGATAATAGCATGTTTTGAAGCCATCGAGGCCAGGAATTTTGGCCTCCGCAAACAGAAGGGGCCACAGACCAGCTTCGTCTTTCTTTGGAATTTGACCAATTTTCAGGGCAAAAGAAATGCACTGATTGAGTCACGATGTGATAGTATAGTGCGAATTGCCCAACCATTGAGCTGTTGAAAACGATGAAACGTCATAACGGTAATCTTAACCCCATACCACAAAAACCCTGCATAACAAACCATGGAATAACAAATTAATACTAGTCAGTAATCACAAGCAAATTGATAATTCAAGGATGATTCAAATTGATACAGCAATTTTCTTGTCTTTTGTAAATTTGATGCAATTGAATTTTTGGGTGTGGCTTTCATTTTGTTAGACATACGGCCTTCAGAAGCTCTATATCTGGATCCTGTAATGGCTTTTGTTCAATAATCCTCTTTTAGTTTAACTAAAGACACACGCATTTAAGTTTTAAAACCTTTTTTTGAAAATTGTCAATGCCATAATTACAAAATAATTGCATATCTTTTTTTTGGTAACATTTGGTGGAGCAATAAATTCCTAGATCACAACGCAAATCTGTGTGGAAATTTTTTTCAATAATATTAGTGTCTGCTTTTTTCTAAAAAGTCTGTGATGCCGACTAGGCCTAAAAATCAATTGCCAAGAGAAACATTAAACCAATGCAAAATCTTTCGGTTTTTTACAGCAGGGCTTTGGTCTTGATTATTCAGGAAACTGAGAAATGATACAATATAATGGTTGCAATATTAATCATGCTAGGTATCATTTGAACGCTAGACTACAGGTGCACTATGTTCTGGTTGGATTCAGATTTCAACGACGGATGACCTGTTTGTGCACGGAGCCTGGTGCCAAGACACTAAAATACATTGAATTTTTTCCCAGAAAGTGTCTAAAATTATCTGAAATGACTTGACTCTACTCTGTCTGGCTTGACTCTAGTATGTCCGGCATGACTCTGCTTTGTGCAGTTTGGCTCTAATCCGTCAGAAAACAACTGAACGATCTCGCCAAAACAGAGAGCTTCGGCCCTCTATTGAACATTAGGCTCAATTAAATGCGTGTTGAATCTAAATTTCTTTGCATTAAATTCAAATTCCCAAGGGGTTCGTGAGTTTTTCCCTGATCGTACTATGAAACCTGAAGCAAACATCCTGACCGTAATAGAGATGTCAGCTTGCCTAGTTTATCGGCTTAAGCTGGCTTGTTATGTTGGCTTAAGCTACAAGCCAGCTTAAGCCAGGTACT
>JBCAUI010530319.1:0-11353 GCA_038406195.1 Haplosyllis anthogorgicola | reverse complement strand
AAACTGATTAAACCTAAAGGACAGCATCTCGAGTTGATTTGTATGTTGGAACCAAAGGAACAAATCCGAACACAACAGTTATGGTCATCAGACCTTTGCTTAGTCCTAGAAATTAACTAGGTCATTCTAAGACCAACTGATGAGCAAAATAAAACCACAGCAAACAGACCATTGACGATTTTGGCTAATTTAAACACTTGGCTTGAGAGATAGGAGATCAGTTTGAAATGATAATTTCAGCAATATTTGTAGTAAATATTCTATGATATTTAATCATATTAGATTCCGTCATCTGCGTTGTAATTACTTTACGTGTCAGGAGTCACTTCTGAATGACCTGCCTTCTGATCCATAGGAGCGTGCACGTTAAGGGTGAAAGCAGGCAGTCGGTCACACTTTTGACATATATACTTTTTTCACTCAGTGGCAAGGACTTTCTGACACTTAGACAGGCGTGAACATAAAATTTTAAACTCATCACTTCAAAGGGAGGTCAGTGTCACGAATTTCTTCTGTGATCGCCTTTGCATAGATAGTGGACTGTATCCCACGAGGGAAACTAATAATATTTAGAAGTTTAATTCAATAACACTTCCATGCAACGATCAAACGTTTTAATTTCCTGTTCCCACTCGTATTGAACCAAAATGTCCCAGATCATTTATGGAGGTGAATAAAATAGCTCTTTGCCAAAGTTCAACAATTTGTTTGTTTGTCTGTTGTTTCTAAATCTGACACTGAAATTAAATCAACATGAGTATAAAACATTCTTCAATTTTGGAGCTAGTCTTTCACGAAAAGCAGTAAAACCCATCGTGTGAATGCAGTGGGAGATAAAAGTCTTCGTTGAAAAGAAAGAAGAACTAAGAAATCAAATCACACAATGTTTTCTTTGGGTCTATGCCTTGACGAAAGAGGCCCGTGACATAACCTAAAGAAATCGCATTTATTTGCTTTTTTCACACAATGCAGATCTGTTTGTGTCACGGACAGTTCAATTGATTTATTAGAAAAAGAACCTTCCAGACCAATTTGATATTAAATCTGCCTTAATGTGTGAAGTTGGTCACGCTGTTGCGGTGTTGGATTACAGTCGGCATTTAGAATAACTCCTGGTATCACATGTTCGTCAAAATGCTGTACAAATGTCAATATAAATTGTCTAACATGAAGAAAATAAGTACATTAAAGTGACCAAAGATTTGTGTATTTTCTGCTTTAGCATGCAGATCTTAAAATGTACTGGCAAGTTGATTTTGCAGTACTGTTTAGTGGCAGATCCAGGAAATCCCGAAGGGAGAAAAGAACACAGCTCTCGATAAGGGTGCGGGGTCGGGGGTGAGGGTCGTTACCCTCGTTGGAAGGCGCAACAGTAAAAATTTGCGAAAACCACATTAAAACGAAAAGAGTCGAGCCGACGGGGGAGGGTGGGGTGGTGCGCCCAACTATTGTTGAATATTGTTATTTTTGATATTCAGGACCTTTAACTTAGAGTAAGTTGTGTGGAAATCTAATGTTTAAGAACAAACAGTTAAATCCTCATATCCCATATTCAGGCCAGTTTGTCTGTCTTTATGATGAAGTTATTTTGATCTGTTTTGTAACAGTTTCGTCAGGAAAATGTCAAGTTAAAGTTGCACCGCAGTCTCAAGAAATGTACTCATGGTAATTAATTGTTTTTCATTTGGCTGCAGTGCTGGAATAGTAAATGGTCTAATCGTTTTCATTGTGTTCTTGATAAGGAGATGAAAACAACTGACAAGTTAACAGCAATTTCTATCTTGTCCCCAAATTGTCTGGAGCAGACAAGGCAATTACTGAGGCCCAGAAAATTAACTCGGTTATTCCAAAGCAGAAATTACATTTGACACTTTTCATTATCAGATGTATTCCAGCTGTCAGCTAAAGATTTTGACCTGTCTTAAATTGCAATAAATCATTAACACGTTCCATAAGTCTACGGCTGATTGAATGTTACATTGAATTTATAAGTAATTCGTAAAATAATGTATATCTTTGTAGGCAAGTTTGGTTAATTTGTCTTCAAACGTGAAAATTCAGCGCCTTATCATGAATAATATGTACGCCTTGTACCCTTTCCAAAATAAACTAACATTAGAGGCTTCAAGAATACTTGTGAAAATCTGCAGTCAGAAGTAAAAGCAATTTGAAGGGATGTCATTTTTCTGTCCAGGAGTAATATAAAGGGGCATTGCAATGATCAATCTTAACACCGTCCCGGTTACAGTCGGCCAGAAATTGAGCAATTTCTGACTAATTGAAGATCATCGCAAAAGAATAGCATTGCAAAGGTGTGAAAATTGATAAATAATGGGGGTATATCCTCTCTTGTTACGCTAACATAATTCTTTGAAATATCATTATTAAATATTATTGTTAAAATATCATTGTTAATTATTTATCGTACGTTTTTATCTGGTGGGTTGAGGTATAAACCAGAACCGCACTTTACCACAAAGGAGGAGTTTCGGCAATGAATGCTTGAAAATGATACCGCTATGTAAAGGACAGCAGACTTGATGGTAATGTGGGCATTAAAGTTGTCACGTCATTTGATAACCAGGACCATTTAACTGGTTTCTTTGTACTTAGTATAAATTGAGTTATCCCGTTTTTAGGAATGACAGGTTAAATTGCAGTTTTGAGCTCATGGTTTATGTGAGCATCTAAACTAAAAAAAATATATCTGAAATAAGTAAACTCAAATTCAACAATGAAATTAGCATCAAAAGTTAGCATGCGTATTTATACAATTGAAGTTGTCGTCCCCAAAAATGGAATCATTTAAATTTTGTTTACAAACCAACCAACCAACTTCCTAGTTATAAACGTGACTAGCCGATTGAATCCTGTTTTGGCAACTAAAATAGATCCAGCTTTTGTAAATTTACAATCAACACATCCATTACCAGTGACAAGAAATTAACTCTGGCACTTTTCATTATCAACTACTTACTGTGTGTTTGGAAAATCTATTGAATTATTGCAGTGTCCTCCAAATGTAAATGCCAAAACTTCTTTGAAACGTCTGAGTTTTAGAGGACGGTTCACTTGAGGATTAAATGCTACAAAAATTACAAGACAAACATTGTCAGGAAATTGGTCATTGATCAGTAACTCACGGTTACCTATACTTCATATAGACTATTTAGTATATACAGAATTGAAATAAAAGTATGATAAATAATTAACAGATAATATTTTAAGGACTTGTGTTATCGTAACAGGAGAGGACTATTATGTTGTAGTAAACAAACATGCAATCCCGGATTCAATCAATAGGGGTCGCGGATTGTGATTGCAAATTGGATTTATTCTGCTTACGAAAAGTTATCAATAATAATATTCAATATGAAAATGTCCCAGACTGAACCTAGGCTTTGAGCTCGAATCCAATTGACTCATAAAAAGACGAGATGCACTGTTTGATATCTATTGAATATATCCAACGTGACATGACTTTTATCTTGTTATTCTGATCTGTCATATAACGTTCATACAAATTCGGAGCTATTCAAATGCATCTATATCCATTGGTAGTGAGAGCTTGTCAACGAACACAACCATATATTCCTTTTCTGTTTTAGAAAGAGAACTACGTCTTTATAAATTTATTATATTTTGAACATAAAAACCTGATACATGTCTCTTCTGTGAATCTTATTTAGCTGAGATATAGCAGTAGCGAAAAATGCGGGTGCACATGTACGGGATTTTGTTTTGCCGATACCAAAAGCAAATTCAAACTGACGATTATACTTTATCTTTTGATTCAATCTCAACAGACGTGACCGGCGAAGAACAGTCATTTGCTTAAAATCTCTGGCACACGTCCTTGACATTTGGAAACATAAGCATGTAAACAATATTAATCAATCATCTGTTAATTTCCCAAGTAAGGCAGCTGACAAACAGTTCCTAGGACTTGGTGACGACAGCTATTTTCCATAAAAAAGAGAAAAATGCACTGTTGTGTAAATACTTATATACAAAAGAAATTTTGTACGATATGTCACGATAGGTCACGAAAATGCTTTTGCACATCGCACTCGTATTTTACAAGCAGGTATTTTAATTTACGGAAACAAAGACTAAAATCTTTGAATCTTGTTTTGTTACTTCCAATTTGAAGAAGGAAAATTTGTACAGCCAATGTTGTATTTTATTTAGTTGGAATTACCGTGATAATGACTTATGATATTGACAAAATCCCTGTGAAAGGAAATGGTGATTGATCATTATTTGACGATATAACCACAACAGTTGAGGGAAACCGTAAGATTAATTACCGTTGTCTAATGACAGTGCAATAAATCATAGTTATGCATGTTGCACCGAATTTGGGCTGATAGTTAGTTTTGAGTACGTTTAGAATTGTCGTTGCGAATTAACTACCGTATTCGTTTTCCTGATTTTATGAATAGATAATGTTTGGACCAGAAATGTACTGAACAGAACATTGATATCGAAAAACCTTGAATAAATTTTTGTTACAGAGTAACGTTACGTGGGTTCCTTTGAGAGCAAAATTACATTGATGTTATCATTCCTGTGAAATGCTTACACTCAAATGAAGCGCACATATCTTGGTGATCACGAGTTTCCGGCTCACAGATGGCAAGTTGTTGGTCCGATACAGTGTCAAAGGACTAAAATAAATTGGTGCATTAAAACTTGCCCGTAGGTGGTAATGTATTCACCCAAGAGCAAGTTTCACCCGAGACAAATTTGACTGTAATCTCTACAAGTCATTCCAATTTATCACACATGTTTTGATACAAATTTGAGAGAAAAATTATACAAACTTGATATTATTGCCTGGGAGACAAGCACAAGTATCATTGTAGACACGTTTAAATACAGTGGCGTATAACCTGAGTGTCCCTGTTTGCTTCCTTCTGGTTTTGTGGGTGTAGTCTCCACTATGCATTGGACACTTCCTTGTGTCGATGCATACGTTCCACTGGGACAGTTGTCGCACTGGATACTTCCGCTGCCAGGAGCATATCTTCCTGAAGGGCACGGGTAACAGTGGACAGACTCTTCGTCAGGTGCATATGTTCCAGGAGAGCATTTCTTACACCAGGAACTTCCTTCTTCAGATGCGTACATTCCTGGCGGGCACGGTTTGCACAAGTTCTTACTACTATGCGCGTATCTTCCAACAGGACACTTCGTGCCTGCAGTACTGCCTTCACTAAGAGATACACTACCTGCCGGAGAAATCAGTCTGACCAGTGTTTGGTTGATACGTTCCTGGAGAACACTGGGTGCAAGTCACTGCTCCAGAATCTGAATATTCCCCTGTGAAAGCAAAAAGTTAGCGTTGTTAAATCCTGTAAGGATGGTTATCTCAGAGGGCAATAAAGCGTCACCATTACTTACTTACCATTACTTGGAATTTATGTGAGTGAGATATGTGATTGGCCCATGTTCTATTTAATCGCTCGCTGTAAAATCCAGGGACAATAGTGTGTTAGACTGCGACGGTTGGGGTTTGCATAAATGTTAAAAGTATAAATTCCAACCTGGTTCACATGGAGTACAGAAAACCGTTCCTTTCGCGGGAGCGCTCGTTCCATTGTTGCACTCTGAACAGGAAGTCTCGGCATGGCTAGAGCTACTTTGGTAAGTTCCAGGATCACACGGTAAGCAGGTGAAGGCCAAAATATTTGTATTCACCTTGACCACAGAGAATGCCTCCTGGAATTGTTTAACATAAATTTAAATATATATGTGTTATTTCTTCCTGTCCACAGACCATGCCTTTGTCCTCTATTATTCCGAAATGTAATCCGTTTTGAGAGCAGCAGAAATTCTAGTTGTATCTTTTGAGGACAGATTTACACCCTAAAGTTCTGCTCCTACCAGAATGAATAGCAGATCCTGAAGTGACTTAAAACGTTGAAGGAAAACTTAAGTTGCATTCTCTTTGAAATTATGGAAAATAATCAGTTATCCCCATAATTTTAATGGAAGATAATAATATATTTTTAAACTAACCTGATGTGTTTATGAAGGATAGTAGTAGAACAACTGCCACAATCATTATTTGAAAATTAAAATAAACCTCATTTTATGACTGTAGAAGTATTGCGTCTCAGTGAAAACATTAACGTGCAATCTCCCATTCGCGGTGTCTCTTAATAAATTATTGGTAATAACAAACAAATATCAGGGGGCATAATCAAACGCAGATGCTGCTCGAGATGCTGGACTTCACCATTGAGCTGCATTACTTAAAAATCAACTCTTTTGATCTGTGTCAGCCTATGATTCAGGCCGCACATTAATTTTGTTTTCTTCCCACTGAATTTGAAAATTAAAAACTTTTTCCATTCTCTAGATAATTTTATGAAGTGTATATGGGCAGCATTTCATAAAGATGAAATGAGCAGATTACTCACACTAAGCTGTCTCTTTCAAAACACATTGTGTCAAGTTACCATTCCACTTAATGTAAACCAATGACTAGGTGCATTTCCATGAAACTTTTCAAAATAATACATAATAATTTTGTCTGGAGAATGAGCCAGAAACTGTCACATATTGTAGATGCTGCCATACTTAACTATGATCTGCTGCATTTAAATATCCACGTGGTGCTGCCATTTTAACGATCTGTGCTGCATATAAACACTTTCCCGCATGTTTGATTATGCCCCCTGTCTACTGTTCTCTATGTTTCACAAAATGATAAGAATTTCACTTCCTGATACACAGTCTGGTGCACGACAACTTGATAGAGGTTCCTTCAATCAACACTCCATGATTATGCATGTTTTAAAGAATAAAAATGTCCATGAGATTATGAAATGTCTGTAAATTTTATGTGAATTGCGTTCCACGCTGAGATATTATTGGCCCCCATAGCTCAGTTTGAAATTCAACTGTTGCAGGACGTTAATTCATGATCTGTACTTAAGAGAACAAAACGTTTCTATAAAATGAAATGGAATGATGTAAAAATACATCATTTGATAAATTCCTCTTCGTCTTATATTCGGGACAGACGAGTTTCTTGTCACATGAGCAAGAAATCCTCTATTTTTATCGGGAAGCTCTGAAAATGTGCATCGCAATGGAAAGGATGAATCTTGTACAAAAACGAAGAGGATTTCATGAGTCGTTCAAAGAGAAATTATCTGCGGAAAAAACACTGCTGGTTTTGTGTTCTACTGCTGTGACGATATTTCCTTCCTACATATTTATGCTGTAGGTGCATTGCTACAGCTGCTTAAACAACGTGAACTGGTTTACATTTCCTTCTGAATTGTTTTCAAAGTTTAAAATGTTTCGTTGGATGTTTTTTTTTCTTTTTATGTGGCTAATCTAGATAACGAAATTTATGGTGGTATGAGTAAAGTAACACGCTTTTGTCACTTGAATCCTACTTACTTTAATGTATCAATAAATAGTAAGTTTTAACAAATCCAGAAATTCAGTTTCGGAACAATAGGAAATGAAAAGCACAGCATGGAATTCTTGTGTTTTCTCTTTTGTTCTGTACGTTAAAAAATTTATAGGAATTTCTTGACTTGGTCGCCATTATTTATTCTGATAATATTAAAAATCGCCTGTACAATATGGCTCGTTCGGATATTTAGGCAGGCAAAAAAAGCGTTTTAGAAAAAAACGACGGATGCAGTCAACGCCACACAACCATATCCGAACCAACAATACAAATCTTTAAATCAGCAAATGGCACTGCTACTTCACCTCAAAGGATAATTTATGTCAAAGAGTGGTCCTTGTGGGAGTTGTTAAGATTTTAAAAATCACTTGATTTGGTCTGATATGAAATGTCAGGTCTTCTGTACAGATGAGTAGAGATGATTAAAACATAGGTAGATTAGTTCAAGCATGAATACAGTTGCTTGACATGCTGTCACACAGGAATAAGGTTGATTGCCATGCATCCACACTTCATTGTTGAAGTGTAAGATTTGACAAATCACACAATCAGTTTTTGTCGAAAGTGCAACAGTTAATTGCAATATGTCAATCACTGTGAGGCTGAACATGAACAACATCAGGTAAACAAAACGCATGTGGACCAAGAGTGAATTAAAAGCCAATCTAAAGATGGCTGCATCATCTAGAGGCCTTCAGATATGATAGAATGGTTCGGATATGACACAAAGCTTACAGGTTTTTCCAAATTTCTATTTCCGTAGTTGATTTCCTCTGAGCCTTCGCAGTAAGGAAATTTGTCAGGATATCACGGAGGTCAATTTACCATTCTACGAAGAGGAGCCTGTAGTCAAAGCTTCACGTAGTCCAAGCTACATGCGCATTAATTTGCTTCTCAAAGATTCCTTTTTTGTTGTAAATAGACTAAAGTGAAGAATCTGTTTTTAAGTAAACTTGCTGGAAGGAGAAAAGTCATTCCAGGAAATTCGGTCTGTACGTTTGAAACGTGGTATGATCACTCATCAAGTCAAAGTCGGAGAGTCGGAGGCTCTTCCAATTCGTCACAAGAAAATCGTATCAATAGCGTATCAGATTATGATAGAGATAATAGCATATGCACAGCGTTGATTTCTTTTCTTCTTCCTCCTGCTCTACACGTTTCCAAAATAACAAGAATTTCAGGAGGTGAAAAGGGCAGAAGGCAAATTTATGTTGAGCCGAATTCCTGTAATGACATGTCAAACTGTCCCGAATTAGTTAAATAATGTCATGGTGACAAAAAGTGCAATATCTGAAATGGATTTTTTCTTATTTATGACATAGCATTGAGTGATTCTGAGGAAATTGATACAACGTTACAAAACACCCAATGTATTTGTCACTTTATGGGGATTTCGCACTAGAAGATGCCGCCCTCTATGTATGCTCCATAGGGCATCAGTGGGAATTCTCGATATTGCGACAGATATTTGGACCGCGCTCCTTCAAAAACAAATACATTGTTTGCTATTGATGTGTCTAAAGAAGATGCTTTTCATGAAACAAAGAGAAGAGTAAGCCAGAATTTTGGAAGGGTAGGATCAAAGACAGATTAAGTTGAAAAAGATTAACAGATGCATGCAATAAAACCGAATGACAATGAAGATTCATCCACAATATTGCTTTTAAGTTTGCCATGCATGCGATGGATTTGCTCTTGAAAACCCCCATGTACCGTTCCGGGACCTGAACATGTGAAACTCCTGTGTTCTTGGATTTGAAATATTGTTTTCTATTGTTCTCTAACCTTTAGCTAAAAAAATAAACATATGTTGAGGAATAAAAAATGACATCACTAACAATTCGGAGTAGGGTATCCTTTTACCTCCGTTAACATGTGACAGCTTTTATATATTAGTTCTCTGAACAAAGCTAATAGGATAGATCAGAGGGAAGGAAAGATCTTGTTTCTTCCTGTTTAGCACAGAGCAAAGTAATAAGGTTGTCTCTCAGTTGTCACCTACTCACAGCAGTTGCTTCTGCATCTATTGTTGTTTCGCAAACAGATGTCAATCAAATAATCACCGTGTGTTACAACATTTTAACTGAAGCATTTCAGTAAGAGAAAGTTAGCTTCCACGCACAAATATAATAATATTCATTTCCAGAGGACGAAAAGTCAATTTTGAAACAACAGAATCAGGAATATGGGGCGCCCGTCGCTTTGGGAGCAGGATGCCAACCATAGTTTCACCCAAAATTCTGCCAAATTTGAATGCAAATGAAAATTCGGCACCTCCAGCACCCCATCATAGAATCGCAGATGAGAAAAGGCAGATTGATCATTCGAAAATAAAGATCAACCGGTCATTCAGCAATGCTTGTCAACTTCATCAATATCAACACCATTGCAGACAATGGGGTCACTACTTAAATCACGGAGCAAATTCGTGATCCAACTTTGACACTTTGCTGAAACAGAAAACCGAGATCTTCTTATGTTTTATGTAAAATCCACTTCTCCACTGCAAACATCTAACGCGTTGGCGGATATTGGACGTTGGCACTACCAGGATTCTTTTTCCATTTTCATGCTGTTTTCGCTGAACACAGTAAAGTTTTATCAAATGCAATGATTTGTACTATCAACTTGAAATGAGAGAAACTTTCAGTATTGAGAAAGTCCCGGGATAATGAAAAGTTAGTATTCTGAAGTGATCGAGGCTGTACAGTTGGAGGGTTCCGTTACAAAACACCCAATATATTTGTCACTCTATGGGGATTTCACACTAGAAGATGTCACCCTCTATGCATGCTCCAGAGGCCATCAATGGGGATTCTCGATTTGCTACAGATATTAGGACCGCGCTCCTTCAAAACAAATATATTGCGTGTTCTCTATTGTTATAGCATCTTCTCAGCTAAATAGTTTGAACAAAAGCTTCTATTTTCATAAACTTTCATGGAAGAACCATGAATAAAGAAACTTGATAGTTCCTAACAAAAATAAAGAGGACAAAAAGCTGCAGATATAAGTGTAAATCTCTCAGGTCTAACTTGAACCTTTCATCTTGCATAAACACTAGGTTTTACCTTTACGCACACTTTCAACTACACGTTTTTGCAACACGCTTTCAGACTATCTAATTGAAGTCTTGTTTGTACTTTCACAATTTACTTAATGTCATGCAACACATTGATAGGTTGTAAGTGGTGGTATTCAAATTTATGTCTGGGTTTTCCCTTATGCAAGTCATGTTATTCAATTTCACCATTCACCAGTCCTCCCCAAGCAAGGCTGAAGGCTCTCTTAGCTGTGCCGCAGGATCGATGTTGCATTCCAAGAAAGTAGATTGCAATTCGGCAGAGAACAACTGACACATCAGAGGATGAAAATCATATTCGTTTCGCAACAATATAGTTTCCTGTTTTTGTACACACAAGATGGGATTCTTTTGTCTTTTGTCTTCTGCTTCTGAAATTGATTTTATTTGTGTCAATAGAATTCCCACAAGAATGCTAACAATACTGAGCGGTCTTCTTACTTTGTTAACTAATATGTCCAAGATTGTTATATATTGTCTTAACCTATATTGCCAAACTATTCTCCTTGATGTGTTGTATCTGATCCAGGAACATCACTGGATGGTAAAGCGGTGCTCTTAACCAGCACCAACTTGAAGTCTAATAAAGCCGTTTATTATCTTAGTTGCACTATGTATCCAGTACAATATTCCAATAATATATTTGCAATAATTTAGTATAGTCTACTCTATAGAGAGCAGCATTAGTTCACAAGATATAATGGTTAACACCCAGTGAGCAGGGTGGACTCTGCCTCCTGTGTCCCCAACACCACGGCTGACAGAGGTCCTCTCACTGTTGTTACAGTTGTGCCCTTTGGCAACACTGCCCAGGCACCCAGTGTACTCACTGTCCC
>JBCAUI010530308.1:0-11355 GCA_038406195.1 Haplosyllis anthogorgicola | reverse complement strand
CCTGTGAGGGAGTAATGTCAGCAAAAGCAATTGTTTGTAGTGGGTTATCTCCCTCTGACCAAGGATCTGCTTGAGTCGGTATAGACTGCTCCAGTTTGAGTTTTGTAAATCCATGTGCCATTTTGTAACAATGTTTCTTTTTGAACGAAAACAAAATAGTCTTTTCACTAATGTCTATGACACTTCTACTGCAATGGAATGTTTATCACAGAGATTTGGATTTATCAGGTTTTTCCTGGTCAGGGTTACTTTTTAATTCTTGGGTCTGTGTTTCCTTGTCATTTTTATTGTTGGGATCCAACTTCTTTATTTGTTTCTTGGATTTCCTCTTGGACTTCTTGTTACCCCTTTTGACTACTAGGTTAGCTTCTGCCTGTCTAAAGCTTAATGCAACTGCAGTGATTTCTGACCCTGGAATTGTGCCTTGTCTTTCTTCCTGTGTTGTTCTCAGGGGATTCACCTGTTCCTCTTCTGAGGATGAATTGTCTGTCATCTGATTTGAAGCCTTTATGTGAATATGATGATATGTATCTTTTAAATCCAGAATGTCCAAGAAATTGAGTGGCAACTTGTCACCAATTGTCATTATATATTCACTTATTGTTAGTCTGAGTAGTCTTGCCTACTCATCCATCTATTATGTTGTTTAAGATGTATTTTCTTTAAGAATTTTCACCTTCTACATTCTCTGGCCTGTGCTGATCTCATATTTTGGCCAAAAACGTATACTGGAGACTCTTCTTCTAATTCCTCAGGGGTATAATCATATCTATAGGTCTCATTATCTTCATAATTGAATTGATCAGTAGTATGATTAGTATTATAGTACCTGCACTGGCTATAGTTACGCTTCAGTTTCCTATGTCTCGGTGTTGACAGGCCCAAGGAAAGTGTGAGGTGCAGGTGCCAGACATGCTCTGCCTCCGCAGGTAAGAGGTTTGTCTCAGGTGGTGCTGGGCACATGGGCGGATTCAGAGGATTTGCAGCATTTAGCTCTGCGTCCCAGTCCTAGTCTTGGGGTAGCAGTGGAGTTGGGGGTATATCACCCCAATCTTCTGGTAACTGCTGCCTTGGGGAAATTATGCTTAGTGGGTCCCACTCTTGATGTGGTGTTGCGGGCTCAACTGCTTGAGGTGGGCATCCCACTGTTGGTGTTTTGGGTCTTATACTATTGCCATCGGCAGAGGCTGGTGTTGTTTGTGGTTGCTGTATTTCCTTGGCAAGCACTGGTATTAAATTGGTAACTAATTGAGGGGTGTTCTGAGGTGTGTTTTCTTCACAATCTGTGAAGTCGTCTTCCAAAGGGTCAACGTCTAAAGTGACAAAGTCATCTGTGGATTTGGTTTCTTTTTCACCCTCAATTTTGACATTTAGTATAGATTTTGATTTATTTTGTGGGTACTTCAAAATAATTTTGGAGTGGCAATCAGTAATTTCTATTAGTTCCAATTTAATAGTTTCAATGTCTTGTTTGATTTTGGACAAGTCTGATTTGATGGTGCCGTTGGTATATGCTTCAGTAAATTGCCTAATGTCTTTACAACATTTTACATGTAGTCTCACAAATGTGACTATTAAATTTTGGTATCTTCAGTTCTGAGTATTTATAATGTTACAAAGATGCTGTACTGAAGATAAGTAACTTTTCGACAGTACCTTATTTATAATAGTCTTCACTTCGGTTTTGTCTATTGTCCTGATGTTGGAGTATGTCTTAATGACTGAATATAGTTTGGCCCCTAGTGCTGTGGCTCCCAAAAGTGGCTTCTCATTTTCTATTCCGTCCACTTGGTCTATAGTGGTTAGTAATTGTTACTCAGATGCTCGGGGTTGTATCTTTCACGTAGTTGTTTCTTCCTGTAATTTTCAGCTACTCTTCTCTGTTCATCTTCGTCCCTTTCTTGCTTCTGTCTTTTGGCTAATCTTCTTGCGAGTATCCAATGTAGAGGGGTGTGGGCCTGAAATCCTGTTTCAGTATTTTCTGTGTGGACTTGTTGATTTGTTGAGGGAGGTTTTATGTGCTTCCTACCTAATACTGCATGCACTTTCTTGTCTTTGGTAGGTTTAAAAGCATTTACTTTCTTCAAAGTTTCTAGTGTATTTATGAAAATATCCCTTTGTTCCTTTTGATGCAATGTTCTGTGTAATTGGGTTATAAAGTATATAGTGTTCCAAACCTGAATGATGTTTTGCCAAATTTTCCTGTGACTGTTGATTTGCACTTGCTTCTGATATGGTTTAAGTAAAATTCTGATAGCTGATCCACCTAATGTCCAGTACACTGTCCAGGTTATCCCTACTATGGCTCTAGCACTATATGTCTTTTCTCTAAACCAAGTGCAGTCTACTAATATTTGTGTGTAGAAATAGGATAATGAATTGGTATCCATTTGTCCATTTTTGAGTTTTATGTTAATTATCGTCGGCAAACACCGGTAATTTTGTATTATATTCTTTTAATGTATCTTTGGCAACTGTTGGTAAATTTTTGTTATATATTAGTAATATTACATAGTAAAAATAAATGTTTGAAATGATCCTAAAATGTTCTAGGCTAGGACCTCCATGTAGTAAGTAGCTAAGTCTAGCGTGCATGTTACTGGCTGTCTAGCCTGCTATGTACTGCTTAGTAGGTGTTATCTCTAAGGCCTCATGGGCTCTAATGGCCTCACCGCTTAGCTGCGGCTGTTAGCTAAGGGGTATAAGGGGTGGAGCTTATGTGTGTAGCCCATAATATCCCCAGCAATAAAGTGCACCTAAATAATTACTCTATCACCATTGTATTGGAATGGAACATTGTATTGTCACGACATTAACCACACTTGAAAAAAAAATTAACTTGATATTTCTGCTTGTACAGACTGTTTATTAGAAAATCCATTTTCATTTATTTCTCTGGGTAATATCAATCTTTCTTCCAAGTTCTTTGTGAAATATATTTATCAAAAACTAATTTTTCGCAAGTGTAATTTTTCAGCGATTTTCAAAGGTCTACTTTAACTCTGTAATCTTATGCTTATCATTTCTGTTTTATGTTTTACTTTGGGACTTGCTAGTTCTAATTTCTGCCAAATACATGTGACAATTTGTAGTAGGTCTATAATTAAAAGAGACATTATCACGGGAAATCATGGTCGATATCTTCATGTTATTGCTGGAAAATGTATCAAACTAGAAACTGGAAGTGACATCATGATGTCATGTGACCTATGATGTCATAAATGCCCCATCCAATCCCTATAAAACAAATGCATCCCCTTTTGAACTCTCAGAGGGACAGAGTCTGTTGAAGAGAACACATGTCAATTCATACCATTTGGCTTAGAATCACAGGTAATGGTCATTCTGGAACTAAAGGGAGGGTAAATTTAGTAAAAAGTAAAAAATAAACACAAAAGGGACATCAGTAGAACAATATTTATTGAAGATTCAGTAATTTATTAATGAATAGCTGTGATTAAAAGGGTACACATGTAAAACCTGGGATAAACCCATAAAACTGGCACTCAAACTGTAAAGATTGAACAAACACTTAAAATGAATGCAAGTTATTAAATGAATTGTACATTTTTACAAGGTATATTCTTATGCTTGGAAAATCTTCAGTCTGTTGGTGAATAAAGCTACATATCATTTGTAAATAATAGATTGCTTGTTTAATCACTTAACATTACACGTACCCTATGGGTAAAGAACAACTGCGTTACAAATTCTGGTGCCAATGTGGGGCATGTGCTGTGATTACAAATGAAAGGAGAAGACCGAGTAACATTTAGAATGGGTATTGGAGTTGATGAGAGTGTCCATCTTGATGGAGCTGTGTTGATGTGGTCTGGTGTCTGAGATGAGATGTAGAGACCAGTGCAGATTGCAAAAGAGCATGCTTAATTTGGCAAGAGTGAGACACATTTTAGAGGGCTCTACAGAGAGTGCTCTATGGTGGTGAGATGGTAGATGTTGGTGTAATCATAAGAAGATGATTTAAATGAACTCACCTCATATTGAGGCATGAACTGGTTGTGTTAGTCAACTAACACAAGCTTTTGGCAATAGACACTAGTCTGGGATGGCCAGACAGTTCTGAAGAAGCCCTGTCCCTGAAGTAGGGGATCAAACTGGAGTTACCGAGATTGAGCTTGGCAAAACCAAAGGCAGCTGCTGTGGTACAGTGAGTGAATGACAATTTAATTTGCTGCTGTGACTTAGATAAAGTTCTTGAGAACCTTGTTAATTCCAAGAAGGGTTGTGATCATTTCAAGTTAAATGTATGGATAGTTGCCTTAGCTGGAAGGTGCAAAGTAGTAAGCAAGCATAGCAACTTGAGCTGTAATCTGCTCAGGCCTAGTAGTATGATGAGTTTGTTTTTCACAGTGAAAAAATTCTATTTGTTGTGCTTTTGTAAGTTCTAAGCCAAACCCCTGTTTCCAAATTTTTACCCATTACCCCATGAATCACAGGTCACATAATTTGATCACAATGTCAGTGGAAGAAAGCCTCCATCAGGAAGGGGAGTAGTCAGGCATGAAGAACATGGGGGGAGGATGGTACAGATGTTGACAGCAGTTCCACACCCATGCTTCACCCATCTGGGGTGTTGCTGTATTTTGAACAGGAGGACAGAGAGGCAGTCTCCAATTCTACCTTCACCAAGGCAGTGGTGAAAGACATTTGTGTACGACAAACAGGGGTCATCCCTGTCTCAGTTACATGCTGGACAGAAAAGGATTTCATCATGGAATTCCATGATCTCACAAACCTAGTGCTGTTTTGCATTAGGATGGGCAACTTAGTGTGAAGGATGGACCACCTGCTGAAGATGGAACACCACATTGGCCCAAAGGAAATCCTCAAAATGGTCAGTTGGGAGAGGAGAAAGGCACAACGGTTACTGGCTGCAGAGGCCTCAAAACCAAAAGCTCCCAGAGGAACCCCTGACCCTGAGGAGGAGGAGGATAAAGTGATACCACTTGCATGGTAACCAAGTGGGATGTGGCAGCTATCAAGGTTTTGAAGGGAGTCAGTAACCAATTAAAAACAATCGAGGCACTGGCCAAACAGCAGGCAGTGTCTACTGCCTCTTCCACTCCTGATGTGAAAGGATGTGATTATCAAACCCCATCTTTCTCTATAAGTGTCCAGGGGGAGATTGCATGCAAGCCTAGGGTCATGCTCATGGAGCAGATCCCCAGGATTGGATATTTCAGTGGTGAGAAGCCTAAGCAGGAGCTGGACTTCAAAAAATGGTACACTGATGTAAGGGGTGCACTTGAAAATTACCCTGAAATATCACTCAGACAAAATGTGCATAGCTCTCTCAGGGGGCTAGCAAAGGAGTTGATAGAGAATGCTAAGAATGCCACTGTGAAAAAAATTGTGGAAATAATCAAGAGACAGTATGGGGCAGTAGAAAGTGAGGATCAGCTTATCACCAATTTCTTCCAGATGGGCCAGATGAAGGGGGAGGAGATTGCCAACTTTGCTGCTCATTTGGTGGGGGGACTGAATAAAATCCAGTGGAGATTTCTGCATTTGGTCCCAGCTGAGGACAGGGAGAGGCAATTGAAAGAGTGCCTCTTTCATGGGATGTTAAAACCATAAAGGGATGCCTTGCACTATGTGTACTGAGATGAGTCTGTCTCCTATGTGAAATTCCTGGAGGAGACCAGATTGGTCCAGGAGTGTGACACTGGTACTTCACCAGTGGTATAGGCCAAAGCAAAGGCAGGAGTCTCTTCCATGGGAAATGTAGATAAAGATACTGTTCCAAAGAAGGAGATTGATAAGCCTGATAAAAGGAGGAATGGGGAACAGAATGACTGGAAAGATAGGGGTAAAGGTATAATCTGTTTCCCTTGTAATGGCAGAGGCCATATCACAAGGAACTGTGCTATGCTGGGAAATTTCCACGGGGGAGGCCCAAACACAGAACCTTCCCCCCAAGGATCAACCTGACTCAGAGGGGGAAAATGTGGCAGTGACTCCTCCAACTGAGGGGGGTGCCCAGTAATTGGCAAACAAGCTAAAGTTGATGGTAGGAAATATTATAAACCAGACCCCCTCATTAGGTTACTTGGTAAAATTAAAGAAGCAAAAGTTAAATTAGATGGGGAAACTTGTTTGGCATTGATTGATTCTGAGGCCCAGTTGTCTACCATCAACAAGAGCCATGCCATGAAACTGTGTTTGCACATAAAGAAGTTGAACACCTTCATTGACATTGAAGCAATGGGAGCGGGGAAAGTGGCTTATCTGGGGTATGTGGAAGTAAGACTGCAGATTCCTAGTTTGCCTAGGTACTCAGAGGACATTCTAATGCTGGTCCTTAATGATAGCAAATATGGGGATCCAAATTGGATCACTACACATTGACCAAATCTTGGCAACAGCAACCCCAGAGGACATTGGCAAATTGGGAAAAGCATGGCAATGGGGAAGGATTTCATCCCTGTTGGTGGGGAAGCCTGCATCTGTGCAGGGTATGGGTGATTTCAGCCTGGACCAAGTCAAGGGAAATGTCAAGTTGATGTGGTCCTGTACTGTCAAACTCTTTGGTATGCTGTGGGTTCCAGTGGCCACCAGGGTCAAGAACCATAAAATGCATGTCAATTGTGCAGTTGAGCTTTGTGAGCATGAGGGCTTGCCCTCTGTGATTGAAGTAGCTTCTAGTTATTTCCCTCATAAGCCCAGTTTTAGCAAGAGCTACATCATGTTGAGAAATTTGTCCTGTAGGGAGAAATGTATAAAGGCACACACTGTGGTGGGAACCATAGAGCCAGCAAATATTGTGCCTCATTCACTGGCTCCAAAAGTTGTTCTGAAGGGACTTTCAGAGGGGAAGGGTAAGGTGACTTGGAGCCTTCTCCAAGTAAGCCTGAGGCATTACCTCCTGAGAAAATTGAGAAGCTTTTTAGTAAGTTAGATCTGAGTGGTCTGAAAGATTGGTCCACTGAGGATCAGCAGGCTGCTAAGGCATTGCTTATAGAATATGGGTCACTTTTTGCTTCAGATGATTTAGACATGGGCAAAACTTCCATTGTGAAGCATAAGATCAAACTCACAGATTACACCCTGTTCAAGGAAAGATGTAGGTAAATCCTACCTCATCAGTTTGAGGAGGTGTGGAAACACAGGAGATGCTTAAGATAGGAGCAATCAGAAAGTCAACCAGTCCATGGGCCAGCACAGTGGTGTTGGTCCACAAGAAGGATGGATCCCTGTGGTTCTGTATAGACCTGTGCAAATTGAACACACATACTGTTAGGGATGCCTATGGGTTACCCAGGATCAACGAATCATTGGATTGTCTGAATGGGGTCCTTCTATTTTCATCTCTAGACCTCAAATCTGGGTACTGGCAAGTGGAAATGGATGAAGTTAGTAAGCCCCTCACTGCCTTTATGGTGGGTCCACTCAGATTTTACAAGTGCAAGCAGATGCCCTTTGGTTTTACCAA
This sequence comes from Haplosyllis anthogorgicola, assembly GCA_038406195.1. Lineage (NCBI taxonomy): Eukaryota > Metazoa > Annelida > Polychaeta > Phyllodocida > Syllidae > Haplosyllis > Haplosyllis anthogorgicola. Next base: position 3,902 of record JBCAUI010530308.1, on the reverse strand, counting down.
TGCACCCACAACCTTCCAGAGATTAATGGAGAGCTGCCTGGGAGACTTGTACCTAAATTGGTGTTGGATGACATAATTGTTTTTTAGCACAGACCCTAAGGAACATTTACATAGGATAAGGGGGTCTTCAAAAAGCTCTTCCAGGCAGGTCTGAAGCTCAAACCATCAAAATGCAAGTTCTTTAAGACCCACATCTCATATCTCGGCCATGTAGTGTCAAAGGACAGTATAGAGATGGATCCAAAGAAAATTGAAGTCATCAAGAACTGGCCAACACCCCGCACTGTCACAGATGTAAGAAGCTTTCTAGGCTTTCTAGATTCATACATAAGTATGCTCAGATAGCATGGCCTCTAAACCTACTCACCTCTGGTGATAACATGAAATTCAAAAAGAAGTTGGTCAATCGGATCCCTGAGTGTGAAACAGCCTCTGAAAAACTGAAGGAGCTCTGTTCCAGCACTCCCATTTTGGTCTATGCCAATTACACCAAACCATTTCAGTTACATACAGACACCAGCAAGCTGGGACTAGGGGCAGTGCTCTATCAGAAGCAGAATGGAGTTGACAGGGTAGTAGCTTATGCCAGTCATACCTTGAGTAAATCTGAACAGAACTACACAGCCCATAAATTAGAATTTCTCGTGCTGAAGTGGTCCATTACAGATCACTTCCATGAGTATTGGTATGGAGGGAACTTTAAAGTTTATAGTGACAACAATCCTCTCACATACATGCTCACAACAGCAAAGATCAATGCCACAGGCCAAAGGTGGGTGGCCAAATTGGCAAACTATTATTTCAGCATTCACTACAAATCAGGAAAGACAAATGTTGAGGCAGATGTGTTGTCCAGGATTCCCTGGGATCAAGTAGTGGATGCCACCACTGTGAAAGCAGTGATCAATATGAATTCAATGGAACGGGGGGGGGGGCAAATGCCACAGTGCATTTTGCAAGGAACTGACCACCCCTGAACCAATTGATACTCCTGGTATTCCGGTTGTCTGCAAGTTGGGCCAGGTCAATCTGGTTATAGCCATTTAAATGTTAAGATTACTAGATGGAACCCGTCCATCTAGTACAAAGGGAGTACAAAGAGAGACCAAATAAAAAAAAATATATGATGCAGCAAATGGGCTAGCTACATGTGTGGTGTGTGCAGCAAAAATAGGTGAGCTGCACTGTCTGAATGTGGCAGATGAGCTTTTGGCATATTGTAAATATGGGTCCTTTGGACTTGGACATGGCATTTTGGACCTTGGACTGTCCCAGTCCAAAGTTCAAAATCCATATTTTACCATATGCCACAATGCATCACATAATAGTCATAAAAAAGCATTAAATAAGCAATAGGATTAATATTAGTGGAGATAGACACTAAATTTCAGAAATGTGTGTGAAAAAAGCAGTCAGACCCACCCAGGGTAGGTGGCAGGTGAGGTGGCCCAACCTTAGACCATATGCTGGCATACCCCAATGCAGGCATATGGACCCCTTTCCTATGTTCTTTTTGTATTTAAAAGGCCTGCAGGAAATTCTGCTTTTCCCAGTTCTGGACCTCTGCCGGAACATGTTCAAACCTGCTCAGCAGACAGACCCCCCCGCCCCCACCAGGATGGACCTCAGGTGAGGTGAGTGCAAAAAGGTAAATGTGCAGACAGGTCTATTTGCAGACAGACCTCCCCCAAGATGGACCTCAGATGTGAATGCACAAAGGTCATCCTGCAGACAGACACCCCGTACATCTGGCTCTGGTAAGGCATCATGGGATAGCAGCTCATTGACATAATTTATGTCTGGCAGTGAGGCCACCTCATTGGCTGGCAGACCGACCCCTCCCCCTGTCAGCAACATTACACTTTTGCCTCTTAGGTTTGTTAGTAGTATGAATTTTGGCAATCAAATCTGGCAAATCAAAATTGTTGTATTTGTGACCAATACGCAAGGACAAGGTCAAAAGATAGGTTAAGGTCATCTAGAGGCAGTTTTTTTCTTTTTTCTTGTATTTGTTTTCGTCTTAGTGTACTTGTGATAAGTGACAAATTCAGGAGCAAATTCGCAAATAAGTTATCAAGTGCTCATAAAATATTTACTTTCTTCAGGGATTTATTTCAGGTGTATTGGGCTCCAAATCAAAAATCTGAGAGCGTGGCTTCATGAGACATTTGTTGTTTTAGATTAAGAACTGGAACATCCGGTACTAAGTCGAGACTTACAGCCAGTTTGTTCTGCTCATTCTGTAAATCCTGTATAGTTTAATTTGTGCCTGGAATCGGAGTATCACCACTTGCTATTCGTTCGTATTCAAAAAACTCGAAATCCCTCTTTCTGAGATCAAAACAGCAAACATTGTTTTGGCCAACCGTGCTTCAAAAAGGCGAAATATTTTTGTTATCTTTTTTATCAACAGCTTTTCGAATAAACTTACTCAGCTTGTTTTTTGTTGGACCTGGATCCATTTGTGGGGCCACTGATTACCGGTTTTAAAGCCAGGGTGGATCTCTCACCTGCACTCTTTCTTGCTGGGTGGTGATCCCAAAGGTCACGCCTGGTGCAACACCTGGCTTTTCCACCAATAAGAACGTACACTATGCTGCGTGTTTTTATTTTACCAACAACTGACCCTCTTAACTTACTCGCAGAAATATTGACATCCAGACATAGTGGTCGTTTTGGAAATAAATTCCAAAGATAGAACCCTCAAGATTAATGGTTATAATTCATTGAAATTACTAATATAAGTTACATGCTTTAACCTAATTAAAAGAATTCTGGCTTAAAATAATGTGACATTCAACAAATTGATAACAACTAACAAGAGAGATCAGTACTGCAGTAATATTTTTCACTGAAGCCATATTAACTTTGTCTCAACTAAACGGAAAAGTTTCTGGTCACTTGGGTCATTTACATTGTTGAATAGATCCCACCAAAACTAGGCAGTAGCGGATCTAGGATTGGGGTAAGGGGTACCAAAACTGCACTTTTGGCCAAAGTAACAACCACACACAGTGGGGGCGTGTGAGGTGAGCAAAACTCGGTGTGGGGTCTGGGGCCTGCCTTAGGACCCCAGAAGCTTTGGGGTATTTTTATTGTCAGATATGCATTCTCCTTCATTTCCTTTCTTTATAAAATTTAGCAATTATTTTTCCCTTAATTATAAAAACCAGAAATATACAATATTGCAATTTATATTTATTTTCATCTATACTGAACACACAAAATTTTTCTAATCCTTAAACTACACTGACTTTTTTTTTCACATTTAAAAGTGTTAGATTTTTATGAATTTAGATGAATCTAGATTTATTAGTCTTGAGTACCATATTGTGTAAACATGTACATGAAGACAGTAGGTGAAATTTGATCAATCGTAAATATCTAGTCATGTGTGTACACATCATGAACACATGTGTGAATACTTTACACTGGAGTGTGTACAGTGGACATAGTGGACATGTTTGGAAAATAATAAATGGGAAGGGTACCGTTCAGTACTACTAGTAAAGATTATGCTGAGCAGAGTGAACCTTAGAATAAAATTTGGGACATTTTTATGGAAATCATGCTGAGCATAGCAAGGCTGGGGCCCCAAAGTTTGGTCCCAAAATCTTGGGGGCCAGGGAAGAGGGCCAAGGCCCCTAAAGCCCCCCTCTAGATCTGCTACTGCTAGAGTGTTAAGTTTTGACGTATATCAATTTTTACGGTGATCGTTTTCTGTTGTCAGATATAGATAAATGCCAATATGCATCAGAACACGATTTTCCTGTTTCCAGTTCCCAATGAACTGACCAATATCACTTAAATCTTTTATCTATTGAATTGTCGCGCGGTTTCGTTCTTTGCCCTGCCCGTGAGGCGTGTGAATGGTATTTTAACGCAATAGAACAATAGACGAA